>JANIIK010000853.1:40000-119115 GCA_027704905.1 Muraenolepis orangiensis | reverse complement strand
GAGACGCCACCCCTCAGGACGCTCTCTACGATGCTATACTCTACTACAAGGATAAAGTAGCCTTTCCATACCACACGGTGACGCTCTCTACGATGCTATACTCTACTACAAGGATAAAGTAGCCTCTCCGTACCACACGGTAACGCCCTCTACGATGCTATACTCTACTACAAGGATAAAGTAGCCTCTCCGTACCACACGGTGACGCTCTCTACAATGCTATACTCTACTACAAGGATCAAGTAGCCTCTCCGTACCACACGGTGACGCTCTCTATGATGCTATACTCTACTACAAGGATAAAGTAGCCTCTCCGTACCACACGGTGACGCTCTCTACGATGCTATACTCTACTACAAGGATAAAGTAGCCTCTCCGTACCACACGGTGACGCTCTCTACGATGCTATACTCTACTACAAGGATAAAGTAGCCTCTCCGTACCACACGGTGACGCTCTCTACGATGCTATACTCTACTACAAGGATAAAGTAGCCTCTCCGTACCACACGGTGACGCTCTCTACGATGCTATACTCTACTACAAGGCTAAAGTAGCCTCTCCGTACCACACGGTGACGCCACTCATCAGGACGCCCTCTATGATGCTATACTCCACAAGGATAAAGTAGCCTCTCCGTACCACATGGTGACGCTCTCTATGATGCTATACTCTATTACAAGGATAAAGTAGCCTCTCCGTACCACACGGTGACGCTCTCTACGATGCTATACTCTACTACAAGGATAAAGTAGCCTCTCCGTACCACGGTGACGCCACACATCAGGACGCCCTCTATGATGCTATACTCTACAAGGATAAAGTAGCCTCTCCGTACCACACGGTGACGCCACTCATCAGGACGCCCTCTATGATGCTATACTCTACAAGGATAAAGTAGCCTCTCCGTACCACACAGTGACGCTCTCTACGATGCTATACTCTACTACAAGGATAAAGTAGCCTCTCCGCACCACACGGTGACGCTCTCTACGATGCTATACTCTACTACAAGGATAAAGTAGCCTCTCCGTACCACACGGTGACACTCTCTACGATGCTATACTCTCTACTACAAGGATAAAGTAGCCTCTCTGTACCACACGGTGACGCTCTCTACGATGCTATACTCTACTACAAGGATAAAGTAGCCTCTCCGTACCACACGGTGACGCCACTCGTCAGGACGCTCTCTACGATGCTATACTCTCTACTACAAGGATAAATTTGCCTCTCCGTACCACACGGTGACGCTCTCTACGATGCTATACTCTACTACAAGGATAAAGTAGCCTCTCCGTACCACACGGAGACGCCACTCGTCAGGATGCTCTCTACGATGCTATACTCTACTACAAGGATAAAGTAGCCTTTCCATACCACACGGTGACGCTCTCTACGATGCTATACTCTACTACAAGGATAAAGTAGCCTCTCCGTACCACACGGTAACGCTCTCTACGATGCTATACTCTACAAGGATAAAGTAGCCTCTCTGTACCACACGGTGACGCTCTCTACAATGCTATACTCTACTACAAGGATCAAGTAGCCTCTCTGTACCACACGGTGACGCTCTCTATGATGCTATACTCTACTACAAGGATAAAGTAGCCTCTCCGTACCACACGGTGACGCTCTCTACGATGCTATACTCTACTACAAGGATAAAGTAGCCTCTCCGTACCACACGGTGAAGCTCTCTACGATGCTATACTCTACTACAAGGATAAAGTAGCCTCTCCGTACCACACGGTGACGCTCTCTACGATGCTATACTCTACTACAAGGATAAAGTAGCCTCTCCGTACCACACGGTGACGCTCTCTACGATGCTATACTCTACTACAAGGATAAAGTAGCCTCTCCGTACCACACGGTGACGCTCTCTACGATGCTATACTCTACTACAAGGATAAAGTAGCCTCTCCGTACCACACGGTGACGCCACTCGTCAGGACGCTCTCTACGACGCTATACTCTCTACTACAAGGATAAAGTAGCCTCTCCGTACCACACGGTGACGCTCTCTACGATGCTATACTCTACTACAAGGATAAAGTAGCCTCTCCGTACCACACGGTGACGCTCTCTACGATGCTATACTCTACTACAAGGATAAAGTAGCCTCTCCGTACCACACGGTGACGCTCTCTACGATGCTATACTCTACTACAAGGATAAAGTAGCCTCTCCGTACCACACGGTGACTCGCTCTACGATGCTACACTCTACTACAAGGCTAAAGTAGCCTCTCCGTACCACACGGTGACGCCACTCATCAGGACGCCCTCTATGATGCTATACTCTACAAGGATAAAGTAGCCTCTCCGTACCACACGGTGACGCTCTCTACGATGCTATACTCTCTACTACAAGGATAAAGTAGCCTCTCCGTACCACACGGTGACGCTCTCTACGATGCTATACTCTACTACAAGGATAAAGTAGCCTCTCCGTACCACACGGTGACGCTCTCTACGATGCTATACTCTACTACAAGGATAAAGTAGCCTCTCCGTACCACACGGTGACGCTCTCTACGATGCTATACTCTACTACAAGGATAAAGTAGCCTCTCCGTACCACACGGTGACGCTCTCTACGATGCTATACTCTACTACAAGGATAAAGTAGCCTCTCCGTACCACACGGTGACGCTCTCTACGATGCTATACTCTACTACAAGGATAAAGTAGCCTCTCCGTACCACACGGTGACGCTCTCTACGATGCTATACTCTACTACAAGGATAAAGTAGCCTCTCCGTACCACACGGTGCCGCTTTCTACGATGCTATACTCTACTACAAGGATAAAGTAGCCTCTCCGTACCACACGGTGACGCCACTCGTCAGGACGCTCTCTATGATGCTATACTCTACAAGGATAAAGTAGCCTTGCATAAAATGGTAATACTCAAGTACAGTACAAGTACCTCAAAAAAGTACAGTACTGGAGTACAGTACTTGAGAACAGTATATTGTGTAAAGTACTGGAGTACAGGACTGATGTACGGTACATGAGTACAGTACTTGAGAACAGTATATTGTGTAAAGTACTGGAGTACAGGACTGATGTACGGTACATGAGTACAGTACTTGAGAACAGTATATTGTGTAAAGTACTGGAGTACAGGACTGATGTACGGTACATGAGTACAGTACTTGAGAACAGTATATTGTGTAACGTACTGGAGTACAGGACTGATGTACGGTACATGAGTACAGTACTTGAGAACAGTATATTGTGTAAAGTACTGGAGTACAGGACTGATGTACGGTACATGAGTACAGTACTTGAGTAAATGTGATCGGTTGCACCACTGACCTGCAATAGTTTTTTGGCCAGCAATATGTTTGATCTTTTTCTTTGGTGGCAATTTAAAACTTTTCCTTTCACTCAGAGACTATCAACCATAAAGGATGTTAGACATACAGGATGCAGACTGGAAGGAATTCAATCAGTCGCCATCTGACTTTATTCCCCACGGATGTCAGGACTGCAGAGTCACCGCCCATCTTCCACCGCAGGCTGAAAAGTCACCTCTTCAGGAAACACTACCCGGATCCTTCCTCCTAGCGCATCCTCTTAGCACTTTTTACTAGCATCATTCTAAGTTGATTGTTAGTTAGATATTGTTCTACTATTTGCCAACTATTGTACTTTTGCCTTAATGTACTTTCACCTGAATTGATTGTACTTTTTTCTGAGCACTGGTTCAGTTCTTGGAGACTAGTTAGGAATGAAATGCACTTTTGACTTCTGGTGACGAGTTGTTTGTTGAAACACACTAGTGTAAGTCGCTTTGGATAAAAGCGTCTGCTAAATGACTGTAAAGCAATGTAATGTGTGTAGCCTTGATTGTTGAAATGTAATGTGTGCGGTGAGGCCTATGAATGGTTGATGAAAATGACGAGCAACTCAGGAAGCCCTTTCAGAGGGCTGAAAACAAAGTGCCATCGGCTACACACCGACTCTCTACTGACACTGCTATCGAGGGACACCCGAGCTTCAACACTAAAGGTTTGAGACATTGCATCATATTCTGATAAGGCCTAGGGTCTATAGATAATAACTGCATCCCCATCTTTACCATCAATATTTTCTCATCCTGTATTATCATTTGTCTGCATTATATGAGTTGTAATGACGTGGGTGAATAATGAAGAGGTAACACCGTAGGGAATGTATTCCTACACCTGGAAGAAGGTTGGACTTACCGATTACTCTCTCTTCGCCAGGCAATAAGACTACATCTGCCAAAAGCTCCATCTTTGAAGGCTGCCAAAAAACAAACCAAAAACAAATTCAAAAACATACATACAAAAGAATAAATTCTAAAACACACAAATCACATGGGGCCAAAATCAGCTGTTTTGTTTGAAACAAACTCAGACCATGTGCCAATTAGTTTCTCTTTGTTTTATAAAAATAATGTCATGGCACGATCAATCACTGTCCTGGAGATATAGGTTGGACACTTCACATTTAATTAAAAAACATTCAATGGTTCCTCACAAGAAACATGATGGCTATGCCCTGGTGGCTGAAAGAGTACACAGAATATATTCAGTTTTTAAACAATTCACACATTTGTTCCCTCTTTTTGTAGACACCATCAGATAAAAATGTTTTAAATATGTATATACGCAAGTCACACCCTTTTCATAATTATACTGGTTCCTCCTGTGTCCCAGTTAACATTGTTTAAGACATGGCTGTAGCTAACAGTTAAGAGCTATCCTTTTGAGTGAACGGTGAGCATGAAGGGATGTGAACCTGATCACACGTCTTTATTGGCCAGAACTGTTACATCTGTGACTTTGTCTCACTTCCTGAGCAGGGAATCGTGTTCAAATGGAATATCAAATCAATACTTATGGTTTATGTTTCTATGGAGACCTGTGTGTAAGAGATGCAACTAAGACAATTATTTGGAGAATTGGAGCATAATATCTTACGGAGCATAATCCAAAGGCGTTCCCCCCTGCATACGGTGGGTACATTTACATGCTCTACAAAGGTGCAATTGTTGGATATCCCACTGTCAGAATAGTATTATTTCAATCTCCCTTGTGCATTCAATTAGCCAATTTTTTTTGCTTACAAATAATACACTGGTTTGTTGCACCTCCCATCAATCCCAAGACAGCACAGTTTGGTCCCGAGACCAAGGCCTGCTCTCAGAAGAATCACAATATTTTTGTTGTTGTTCTTCTTCTTCTTCTCAAATACGTTTCCCTCAGAGTCCGGACGAATATCTCTGGAACAGGAAAAGCAGGAAACCCTGTGGGACTCCACGCCTTGCACTAATGCCTCGTTTCCACCAAGCTGTTTTGAGAGCTGGTTCGGAGCCCGCGCGTTATCTCGAACCAGTTCTTTGGGTTTCCACCGCAATGGAGCCACTTTCTGGCCCGGTTAAGTGGTTAGTTTGCGGCTCCACTTCGAAGCTGGGCTAGCCAGCCGGCTCCACTACGTCAGGGGCTGGGGGCGGGGCTTATCGGGCTGGGGGTGGGGCTTATCGGACAAACTCAAAGTTTTTTTCCACCATTTTTAAAATCAGTAAAATTCTCCGTGGACGTGAAGGTGACAGTGGTCCGTGGACGAGACAAACTGTGTTTGTTTGCGTTGTTGTCCTCGGCAGAAGGTCACAATAAACTAGAGGAGCTTCTAGAACAAACCGCTATTAGAAAAACTACAGCATGAGATGTCTTCAGCGGGGACAGAACCGAGGAGCTAATCGATAACAAACTGGACGATACGAGGGGCTAATCGATAACAAACTGGACGATACGAGGAGCTAATCGATAACAAACTGGACGATACGAGGGGCTAATCGATAACAAACTGGACGATACGAGGAGCTAATCGATAACAAACTGGACGATACGAGGGGCTAATCGATAACAAACTGGACGATACGAGGAGCTAATCGATAACAAACTGGACGATACGAGGGGCTAATCGATAACAAACTGGACGATACGAGGAGCTAATCGATAACAAACTGGACGATACGAGGAGCTAATCGATAACAAACTGGACGATACGAGGGGCTAATCCATAACAAACTGGACGATACGAGGAGCTAATCGATAACAAACTGGACGATACGAGGGGCTAATCGATAACAAACTGGACGATACGAGGGGCTAATCCATAACAAACTGGACGATACGAGGAGCTAATCGATAACAAACTGGACGATACGAGGAGCTAATCCATAACAAACTGGACGATACGAGGGGCTAATCCATAACAAACTGGACGATACGAGGAGCTAATCCATAACAAACTGGACGATACGAGGAGCTAATCCATAACAAACTGGACGATACGAGGGGCTAATCCATAACAAACTGGACGATACGAGGAGCTAATCGATAACAAACTGGACGATACGAGGAGCTAATCCATAACAAACTGGACGATACGAGGAGCTAATCCATAACAAACTGGACGATACGAGGGGCTAATCGATAACAAACTGGACGATACGAGGAGCTAATCCATAACAAACTGGACGATACGAGGGGCTAATCGATAACAAACTGGACGATACGAGGAGCTAATCCATAACAAACTGGACGATACGAGGGGCTAATCGATAACAAACTGGACGATACGAGGAGCTAATCGATAACAAACTGGACGATACGAGGAGCTAATCGATAACAAACTGATGATCCGCTGCTGTCACTCTGGTCCTGGTAAGTTTTACTTTATAAATCTTTCCTGTGTTGCCAACCAGCTTTGTATTTATAGTCTGTTTAGCGAGCTGCTCATTATCACATCAGTGTTATGTTTTAATGTTTAATGTTATGTTTTTTTTTTTTTTTTTAATAAAACATTTCTATTTTTCATACAATGTCCGCTTCATTATGCTTTATCAACCGAGAAACATAATACAAGATGACAGTTTTGAAGAAGAAAAGGCAAATGGTCCCTTCTGTTTAAGTACTCTATTAATGCAGCTCTAACGTCAAGTCCATTTTATTAGTATAGTCCTTTATCACAGTTAGGGGCTTCAACGTAATCGCGTCCATAGCACTAAAGACGAGCAGCTGTTTGTAGCCTGAAAGCCGGGAGCAACACATTTCCATACATCATGTAATATACTGTTGTGGAAGTTGGCGCTAGCTGCTGGGAAAGCAGAGACGTTAACAGTGACGTCATGACGTGGCTCTCTCGGCGAAAAAGGCAGTGGAAACGCAAACCGTTTTTTGCCGGCTCCCCAATTGAACCAAATGCGAACGGCTCCGTGACTCGCGAGAGCCCGAACTGGGCTTGCTTTGGTGGAAACGAGGCATTAGAGGTATAGTCTCCCCTAAGAAGTTTAGCTGGAACATTTTCAAACTTTTGGATCGCAGATTAATAGTGCAAACACATCCAAATTGATCCGGATGTCAAACGCTTGAGCGTGGTTCTCTGCCCCGGTGCTCAAGCGTGGTACTGCAGTCTGTCTACACTCTGCCCCGGTGCTCAAGCGTGGTACTGCAGTCTGTCTACACTCTGCCCCCGATGCTCAAAGCGTGGTACTGCAGTCTGTCTACACTCTGCCCCCGATGCTCAAAGTGTGGTACTGCAGTCTGTCTACACTCTGCCCCCGATGCTCAAAGCGTAGTACTGCAGTCTGTCTGCACTCTGCCCCAGATGCTCAAAGTGTGGTACTGCAGTCTGTCTACACTCTGCCCCCGATGCTCAAAGTGTGGTACTGCAGTCTGTCTACACTCTGCCCCCGATGCTCAAAGCGTAGTACTGCAGTCTGTCTGCACTCTGCCCCCGATGCTCAAAGTGTGGTACTGCAGTCTGTCTGCACTCTGCCCCCGATGCTCAAAGTGTGGTACTGCAGTCTGTCTGCACTCTGCCCCCGATGCTCAAAGTGTGGTACTGCAGTCTGTCTACACTCTGCCCCCGATGCTCAAAACGTGGTACTGCAGTCTGTCTACACTCTGCCCCCGGTGCTCAAGCCTGGTACTGCAGTCTGCCCCTTCCTCTGTGGTGTCTAATGTTGGTGTGGGAGTGGACAAGGGGGCGGGGCCATGGGTATAAGTGAATCAGGACCCCTTGCATGACGTCATTCGGTCTGGAATCGTTGAGCGGAGGCGCTCTCGACCGCAGTTTTATAGTCGTCGGTCCATAAATCAACACTCATTAATATTAACCTCACACAAACAAATAAGGCTATATATATATAGATAGCTCGGTAGTTACACTTAGAACACCGTTAGATTACATTAACGTTTCACAGCATCGAAAATAGCAAGACTTATTTCTTGGTTTTGGCTTAGACTCATCATTTGTTTATCTGTTGTGGTTGAATTGCTTTAACCACATTTGAACATAGAAACCACGATACAAGACTATTAAGAAATAATCCAACCCATGATCTCGATTCATAGCTCGAGGCCACCGTGTTCCTGTATGACCACCATTATGGCACATTTACATTGATTTTTAGATCCACAAATCCAGCGCTCCTAAACTCCCCCTGACCAATGAGAGGAATCCCTCTGAGTGCCAGCGACCAATGAGAGGAAACCCCCTCGATGCCAGCGACCAATGAGAGGAAACCCCCTCGGTGCCAGCGACCAATGAGAGGAGTACGGGCTGACAGATGACACAATGTGAGCAGGACCAAACCTTTTGACAGATGCATGTGTTGAGGATTCAGTGAATGAAAGGCGATGGTGAAATAGAGCGCATGCTAGTGACAGCAACCCATTGTGAAGGGACAAGGGTTACCACAGAGAGTTCCATGGGTTGTCAGGCCTGATAAATGGGCTGAATCCAACATTAACATGAGACAACAATCTCCATTTCAAACATGTGATCCTAACCCCGCTTTAAAATGGTTTAGACAAGCTCAGTACATGATGGATCAATCAACTGGTCTTATGGTTGTCGTGGTGATTAGGAGAGCGTTCCCATACTGAACATGATGGATCAATCAACTGGTCTTATGGTTGTCGTGGTGATTAGGAGAGCGTTCCCATACTGAACATGATGGATCAATCAACTGGTCTTATGGTTGTCGTGGTGATTAGGAGAGCGTTCCCATACTGAACATGATGGATCAATCAACTGGTCTTATGGTTGTCGTGGTGATTAGGAGAGCGTTCCCATACTGAACATGATGGATCAATCAACTGGTCTTATGGTTGTCGTGGTGATTAGGAGAGCGTTCCCATACTGAACATGATGGATCAATCAACTGGTCTTATGGTTGTCGTGGTGATTAGGAGAGCGTTCCCATACTGAACATGATGGATCAATCAACTGGTCTTATAGTTGTCGTGGTGATTAGGAGAGCGTTCCCATACTGAACATGATGGATCAATCAACTGGTCTTATGGTTGTCGTGGTGATTAGGAGAGCGTTCCCATACTGAACATGATGGATCAATCAACTGGTCTTATAGTTGTCGTGGTGATTAGGAGAGCGTTCCCATACTGAACATGATGGATCAATCAACTGGTCTTATAGTTGTCGTGGTGATTAGGAGAGCGTTCCCATACTGAACATGATGGATCAATCAACTGGTCTTATGGTTGTCGTGGTGATTAGGAGAGCGTTCCCATACTGAACATGATGGATCAATCAACTGGTCTTATGGTTGTCGTGGTGATTAGGAGAGCGTTCCCATACTGAACATGATGGATCAATCAACTGGTCTTATGGTTGTCGTGGTGATTAGGAGAGCGTTCCCATACTGAACATGATGGATCAATCAACTGGTCTTACAGTTGTCGTGGTGATTAGGAGAGCGTTCCCATACTGAACATGATGGATCAATCAACTGGTCTTACGGTTGTCGTGGTGATTAGGAGAGCGTTCCCATACTGAACATGATGGATCAATCAACTGGTCTTACGGTTGTCGTGGTGATTAGGAGAGCGTTCCCATACTGAACATGATGGATCAATCAACTGGTCTTATGGTTGTCGTGGTGATTAGGAGAGCGTTCCCATACTGAACATGATGGATCAATCAACTGGTCTTATGGTTGTCGTGGTGATTAGGAGAGCGTTCCCATACTGAACATGATGGATCAATCAACTGGTCTTATGGTTGTCGTGGTGATTAGGAGAGCGTTCCCATACTGAACATGATGGATCAATCAACTGGTCTTATGGTTGTCGTGGTGATTAGGAGAGCGTTCCCATACTGAACATGATGGATCAATCAACTGGTCTTATGGTTGTCGTGGTGATTAGGAGAGCGTTCCCATACTGAACATGATGGATCAATCAACTGGTCTTATAGTTGTCGTGGTGATTAGGAGAGCGTTCCCATACTGAACATGATGGATCAATCAACTGGTCTTATGGTTGTCGTGGTGATTAGGAGAGCGTTCCCATACTGAACATGATGGATCAATCAACTGGTCTTATGGTTGTCGTGGTGATTAGGAGAGCGTTCCCATACTGAATGTTTGTTCATAGCTGGGTCAAAGGGGGTTAGGGTTAGCCCAGTATGTTGGGACTTGGCTTTGAAACTGGAAGGTCGCCGGTTCAAGTCCCGGAGACACCTGGGAATTGCCAAGGTGCCCTTGAGCAAGGCACCAGACCCCCACACTGCTCCCCTGTATATACGATAGCTGCCCACTGATCCTAATACTAGGATGGGTTCAATGGGTTATCGTTCATCGACTCGTATGAAACACACGCGGTAGTTTGCTACTCCAGGGTCTCTCCAGACTACTTTAGATTGTGGCCCAATCTCAATAAATACTACACATCAAAACTTTCAAAAGTGTTTCTAGCACAAACTTGTTATAACCAACGTAATATCATCGTGATGAAGCTTTTGCTATTGGAGCACCGCCAAGTATGCTAAAAGTTTAGTTGGCCAATCAGGTTTCTCTGTTGGAATGACCCATGGTATAATATACATTTCATTCAGCAATAGTTACCATAACAACAGTAAGCTAGTTGGACTTCCTCAACCCATGACTCCACGGTTCCTGATTCTATTCCATCACATTCTATGCCATTTCCATATAGTTTAATACAAACATGGTTGTCTAAACCAGGGGTTCCCAACCTTTGTTGTGCCACGGACCGGCAGATACATGAAAAAAATTTCGTGGACCGGTTGTCAAAGTGTGTGTCAACACACACCCCTAACACAACGGCAGGGCTCGATTTCAGTATCAACGCGCATGTATGCGCAGCGCCCGTAACACAAACCCCGGCTCGTTCACGACCGACACGTCACTAGCGCGTCTCTTTAGTAGCGCGTGCAACTGAAAGTCTCTCGTTATGCCGCCGATATATATTTAATCTATATTTATAGATTATACCGCCCATATATACCGCTATATAATCTATATATATATAGATTATACCGCCCATATATACCGCTATATAATCGATATATATAGATTATACTATATATATCATCTCTATATATAGATTATACCGCCCGCCGTTCACCTATACTCAAATTATTTGAGTCAAATATGATGATAAACACACAGCTGTTTCGCGGCCCGGCAGTAACACCTCCACTGCCCGGTACCGGTCCGCGGCCCGGCGGTTGGGAACCCCTGGTCTAGATAACGGTCCAGTTTGGAAATAGAAAAGGTTCTCATTATCTGGAGCTTCTGTAAGGGGTGGCAGCAGGTGGCGCAGTGCAGTAAGTAAATCTCTCTCCCAGACACATTAAAGAGGGTCGTGGGTTCAAGCTTCTCACCTCTCATGGCGGAGGTCGTGAGTTCCAAACCCGTGCGGGACACTCACTGTTACACTTACTGTTTAAAAAGCATGGCATAATATTGCAATACCAGTATATGACACATTATAGTAATGATAAAGTTCCCTTTGTGTTAAAGACTGATCAATCAAAATCAGTGGGGTAAAGGCTTATTCATTATAATGTTATAATGTATATAATTATAATGTTCCCTGTGTGTTATAGACTGACAGATCAAATTAGATTCGATTCTAATGTATTGAAAAAAAATAACATCTTACCAGAGTGCAAATGTTAGAGTAAAGTGCCTGGTAATATATAATGTACAGTGTTTAAATAAGATGTAAACACAGGTATACAAGGTAGTAGTACTTGGGTAGTAGGTGTGAGATATGTGCAGAATTATAGGTAAAGGTGGTGGGGTAAAGGCTAATTCATTATAGTAATGATACGTTTATAGACCAATAGATCAGATCAGTGGGGTAAAGGCTAATTCATTATAGTAATGATAAGTTTATAGACCAATAGATCAGATCAGTGGGGTGAGGGCTAATTCATTATAGTAATGATAAGTTTATAGACCAATAGATCAGATCAGTGGGGTGAGGGCTAATTCATTATAGTAATGATAAGTTTATAGACCAATAGATCAGATCAGTGGGGTAAAGGCTAATTCATTATAGTAATGATAAGTTTATAGACCAATAGATCAGATCAGTGGGGTAAAGGCTAATTCATTATAGTAATGATAAAGTTCCCTGTGACAGCTTATATAATCGCAGACTCCAGGTGTTCCCTTCACGTCACATGGTAGTACTACGCCCAGGTGTCGGTGGTAGTACTACGCCCAGGTGTCGGTGGTAGTACTACGCCCAGGTGTCGGTGGTAGTACTACGCCCAGGTGTCGGTGGTAGTACTACGCCCAGGTGTCGGTGGTAGTACTACGCCCAGGTGTCGGTGGTAGTACTACGCCCAGGTGTCGGTGGTAGTACTACGCCCAGGTGTCGGTAGTAGTACTACTTCACGGAGGTTAGTAATCGGTTTTAACACACATGTGGTGTCGGAACGGTTCTGGTCCAGCCCTCAGGCCCTCAGGGCTGGAACAGAACTTTTTGAAAAGTTGACCCGCTTCTAGCAGGTTCGGGTTTAACCACCGAGACACTCGGCGGTTAAACCCGAACCTGCTAGAAGCGGGTCAACTTTTCAAAAAGTGGCCCAGGTTCTAGCAGGGTTGTTCTAGCAGGTTCTACAAGGTGGTTCTACCAGGTTCGGGTTCCACCCAGCGAGCTTTCACGGGGTAAACACCAGGAAATAGCAGGGAAAAGGCCTAGGCGAATGGAGAGCTTTTAAAAAGTCCCATTGGGGCGTCGTTCCATCGCAGCTAGCGGTACCCCTAATGACCCTAAAGCTCGACAACGTTCTCTAAACGAACCCGACCCGTCGACCCGTGTTCCGTTCGGAAGGCCCAGCGGGTTGTTTTACTCACCGAGGTAACTGCGTTTCTCCTGCCGCTCTGTGTGTGTGTGTGTGTGTGTATGTTGTGTTTCCCTAGCCTCCCGAGGAGGAACTCAGGCCAAATCACGTGACGGCATTCGCTGGCACCGATAGGCTAGTTGTCAAAGTAAACCGCGCAAGGTTTTATGGGAAAAGTAGTTTCATATAGCATATTAAATGCATTAATATTATAGCATATTAAATACATTAATAATATAGCATATTAAATACATTAATATTATAGCATACTAAATACATTAATAATATAGCATATTAAATACATTAATAATACAGCATATAAAATACATTAATATTATAACATATTAAATACATTAATCAACTTTTACATAAACAGGACTTCCACCCATTGTTATGAATTCACCAAATTCCCTACCGTCCGGTCGCCGGTTCCGCAGGAGGTTCAAGGACTAGCAGGTTCAAGGACTAGCAGGTTTAAGGACTAGCAGGTTCAAGGACTAGCAGGTTTAAGGACTAGCAGGTTCAAGGACTAGCAGGTTTAAGGACTAGCAGGTTCAAGGACTAGCAGGTTTAAGGACTAGCAGGTTCAAGGACTAGCAGGTTCAAAGACTAGCAGGTTCAAGGACTAGCAGGTTTAAGGACTAGCAGGTTCAAGGACTAGCAGGTTCAAGGACTAGCAGGTTTAAGGACTAGCAGGTTCAAGGACTAGCAGGTTCAAGGACTAGAAGGTTCAAGGACTAGCAGGTTCAAGGAGCACCAGGTTTAAGGACTAGCAGGTTCAAGGACTAGCAGGTTTAAGGACTAGCAGGTTCAATGACTAGCAGGTTCAAGGACTAGCAGGTTCAAGGACTAGCAGGTTCAAGGACTATTAGGTTTAAGGACTAGCAGGTTCAAGGACTAGCAAGTTCAAGGACTAGCAGATTCAAGGACTAGCAGGTTCAAAGACTATTAGGTTTAAGGACTAGCAGGTTCAAGGACTAGCAAGTTCAAGGACTAGCAGATTCAAGGACTAGCAGGTTCAAGGACTAGCAGGTTCAAGGAGCACCAGGTTTAAGGACTAGCAGGTTCAATGACTAGCAGGTTCAAGGACTAGCAGGTTCAATGACTAGCAGGTTCAAGGACTAGCAGGTTCAAGGAGCACCAGGTTCAAGGACTAGCAGGTTCAAGGACTAGCAGGTTCAAGGACTAGCAACTAGTAACATTACACTATCATAAAATGTCATAAACATTACACTGTCATAACATTGTCATTAACATTTCACTATCATATATCATATATCATAGCTTCAACCAGCCTCTAATCAGTCTGACTGGGGCCAGGTGAGGCTGCTTCAACCAGACTCTAATCAGTCTGACTGGGGCCAGGTGAGGCTGCTTCAACCAGCCTCTAATCAGTCTGACTGGGGCCAGGTGAAGCTGCTTCAACAAGCCTCTAATCAGTCTGACTGGGGCCAGGTGAGGCTGCTTCAACCAGACTCTAATCAGTCTGACTGGGGCCAGGTGAGGCTGTTTCAACCAGACTCTAATCAGTCTGACTGGGGCCAGGTGAGGCTGCTTCAACCAGACTCTAATCAGTCTGACTGGGGCCAGGTGAGGCTGTTTCAACCAGACTCTAATCAGTCTGACTGGGACCAGGTGAGGCTGCTTCAACCAGACTCTAATCAGTCTGACTGGGACCAGGTGAGGCTGCTTCAACCAGACTCTAATCAGTCTGACTGGGACCAGGAGGCTGCTTCAACCAGCCTCTAACCAGTGTGACTGGCTGGTAGAGGTGTGGTGACAACTCCCTGGAGGAACAGTCCCCAGTACCACCTTCCCCCACTAGGGGGACAAGGCATCTTCCAAAGGTTTGTGTAATGCAAAAGATCATGTGATTATGCATGGTTAGGGTTATTGTTAAAACACCTGCTAAGTAACACACTAGGGAGTGTGTGTGTGTGTGTGTGCCTGTGTCTGTATTTGTGTGTTTGTGCGTCTGCGTGTGTCTGTATTTGTGTGTGTGTGTCTGTCTGTGTGTGTGTGTGTGTCTGTTTGTATGTGTGTGTGTGTGTGTGTGTGAGTGTGTGTGTGTGTGTGTGCGTGTGTGTGAGTGTGTGCGTGTGTGTGTGTGCGTGTGTGAGTGTGTGTGTGTTGTGTTAGTGTGTGTGTGTGTTAGTGTGTGTGTTTGTTGTGTTAGTGTGTGTGTTTGTTGTGTTAGTGTGTGTGTGTGTGTGTGTGTGTGTGTTTGTTGTGTTTGTGTGTGTGTTTGTTGTGTTAGTGTGTGTGCGTGTGTGTGTGTGTGTTTGTTGTGTTAGTGTGTGTGTTTGTTGTGTTAGTGTGTGTGTTTGTTGTGTTAGTGTGTGTGTGTGTGTGTGTGTGTGTGTGTGTGTGTGTTTGTTGTGTTAGTGTGTGTGTTTGTTGTGTCAGTGTGCGTGCGTGTGCATGTGTGTGTGTGTGTTAGTGTGTGTGTTTGTTGTGTTAGTGTGTGTGTGAGTGTGTGTGTGTGTGTGTAGTGTTAGTGTGTGTGTTAGTGTGTGTGTTTGTTGTGTTAGTGTGTGTGTTTGTTGTGTTAGTGTGTGTGTGTGTGTGTGTGTGTGTGTGTGTGTGTGTGTGTGTGTGTGTGTGTGTGTGTGTGTGTGTGTGTGTGTGTGTGTGTGTGTGTGTGTGTGTGTGTGTGTGTGTGTGTGTATGTATGTGTGTATGTATGTATGTATGTATGTATGTATGTATGTATGTATGTATGTGTGTGTGTGTGTGTGTGTGTGTGTGTGTGTGTGTGTGTGTGTGTGTGTTTCCCAACAGAAAGGATCCGCCCTGTCCAGTCAGCATCGTGTGTGCTAGTGATGGGCGGAGTGTTTTCACGGTAGATCGGGTCCTTCGAGTTGATACGTGTAAATGAATCGAGCATTTCGAGTTCTGATAAATATATATAAATATATATATTATTTTTTGCTTTTGGGTCACCGAGTGTTGTCGTTCACTCAGTGAATTTCACTCACATCCCAGTTCGGGGGAGAAACGGTTCATCTGATCTCGGTTCATCTGATCTCGGTTCAGCTCAGATCGGTACATAACGGGCCTGATAGAGAGTCGTTCAAAAGGATCCGCTCGTTCAGGTTTAGCCCCTCAGTCACTCCCCGGCTGCTGGTCCCACTACGGACACCCCGGAGAATCCCCGCAGAACCCGGTCCCACTACGGACACCACGCCCGGAGAATACCCGCAGAACCCGGTCCCACTACGGACACCACGCCCGGAGAATCCCCGCAGAACCCGGTCCCACTACGGACACCACGCCCGGAGAATCCCCGCAGAACCCGGTCCCACTACGGACACCACGCCCGGAGAATACCCGCAGAACCCGGTCCCACTACGGACACCACGCCCGGAGAATACCCGCAGAACCCGGTCCCACTACGGACACCACGCCCGGAGAATACCCGCAGAACCCGGTCCCACTACGGACACCACGCCCGGAGAATACCCGCAGAACCCGGTCCCACTACGGACACCACGCCCGGAGAATACCCGCAGAACCCGGTCCCACTACGGACACCACGCCCGGAGAATACCCGCAGAACCCGGTCCCACTACGGACACCACGCCCGGAGAATACCCGCAGAACCCGGTCCCACTACGGACACCACGCCCGGAGAATACCCGCAGAACCCGGTCCCACTACGGACACCACGCCCGGAGAATACCCGCAGAACCCGGTCCCACTACGGACACCACGCCCGGAGAATACCCGCAAAGACTCGATTGGCATCGCTGACTGCTGGCTGGGGGATGGAGCCCCGCTGGGCCTGGATGCTGATGCTGATGCTGCAGGCGGCCTGGACCGTGGAAGGTGCGTCCCTCCTATGTGAGACCCTAGATCCCTAGAACCCTAGAACCCTAGAACCCTAGAACCATGTGAAATAATGAGGGGGGGAACATCATGTTATATGTAGTCTGTTTTATTATCATTTATTAAAAGGTTTATTTTCTGCTTGGCGGGTGAGTCCACTGAGCAACCTGGAGGATGACGGCATGGCCGGCGTGTTGTTGAGGGTGTGATTAGAATGTCATGGCAGTTGAGGAAGGCTTTATTCAGGGGTGGATGAGGATGCTTATCGCTCGGAGCGACGGCCGCTCTTCTTCTAGCGGGCAGCTGCTGCGCGGCTCAATGGCGCCCCTGTGGAGAGAGACGGTATTGTACAATAAGATGAGCTGGTCATTCAGACTAGCAGGTTCAAGTACTTCCAATTTTAAGGATAGTTTTTATCACCAGGCAGTGACCTACTGAACTGCTAGGAGTGATGCCACTATCATAACATGTCATTAACATTACACTATCATAACATGTCATTAACATTACACTATCATAACATGTCATTAACATTACACTATCATAACATGTCATTAACATTACACTATCATAACATGTCATTAACATTACACTATCATAACATGTCATTAACATTACACTATCATAACATGTCATTAACATTACACTATCATAACATGTCATTAACATTACTCTATCATAACATGTCATTAACATTACACTATCATAACATGTCATTAACATTACACTATCATAACATGTCATTAACATGACACTATCATAACATGTCATTAACATGACACTATCATAACATGTCATTAACATGACACTATCATAACATGTCATTAACATACACTATCATAACATGTCATTAACATGACACTATCATAACATGTCATTAACATGACACTATCATAACATGTCATTAACATTACACTATCATAACATGTCATTAACATGACACTATCATAACATGTCATTAACATACACTATCATAACATGTCATTAACATTACACTATCATAACATGTCATTAACATGACTATCATAACATGTCATTAACATTACACTATCATAACATGTCATTAACATGACTATCATAACATGTCATTAACATTACACTATCATAACATGTCATTAACATGACTATCATAACATGTCATTAACATTACACTATCATAACATGTCATTAACATGACACTATCATAACATGTCATTAACATGACACTATCATAACATGTCATTAACATTACTCTATCATAACATGTCATTAACATTACACTGTCATAACATGTCATTAACATTACACTGTCATAACATGTCATTAACATACACTATCATAACATGTCATTAACATTACTCTATCATAACATGTCATTAACATGACACTATCATAACATGTCATTAACATTACTCTATCATAACATGTCATTAACATTACACTATCATAACATGTCATTAACATTACTCTATCATAACATGTCATTAACATTACTCTATCATAACATGTCATTAACATTACTCTGTCATACTGAGCTGGACTCTCTGGACTCATCACAGTTACTGTTCTGTATATATTAATATATTTTAATATATTTTCCATAAGTCACTTTTTCTTTTTATGTTCATTTTTATTGTGTACAGTATTTTTAAAGAACTGTTTTAGACATTCTTACTGCGGGAGGGAATGGGGAGTAAGCATTTCATTGTTATCTTGTATATGTTGTAAAAGCTGAACAATGAAACAGGTTAATTTATGATGAGTGTTCTCCCGCCCTCGGGTCCTTCAGTGGAAGTCTGGCATCTCTACGTAATGCTGTCGTTCATAATGGGCCTTCTGTCTGAGCATCTGGAACCAGAGGCCTTCTGTTGAGGAACCGCCCACACTAGAATGCTAGGAGGCGTTCTGTGGGAGACACCAGTCAGACATGAAGCAGGGAGACACCAGTCAGACATGAAGCAGGGAGACACCAGTCAGACATGAAGCAGGGAGACACCAGTCAGACATGAAGCAGGGAGACACCAGTCAGACATGAAGCAGGGAGACACCAGTCAGACATGAAGCAGGGAGACACCAGTCAGACATGAAGCAGGGAGACACCAGTCAGACATGAAGCAGGGAGACACCAGTCAGACATGAAGCAGGGAGACACCAGTCAGACATGAAGCAGGGAGACACCAGTCAGACATGAAGCAGGGAGACACCAGTCAGACATGAAGCAGGGAGACACCCAGTCAGACATGAAGCAGGGAGACCGTGACTACTGGTCGGTGGTTAGCAAGTTGTTCATCTCCATGTCCAGTGAAACCCAGCAGCTTCCTAGACAATGAAAACCAGCACATCAACATTCTTATTCTAACACTAATTGTTTGATATTGTTCTCAAGTTCAAGTTCAAGTTAGGTTTATTGTCACAGTTTTATTAAGTATAAGCAATGAATGAAAATATTATGTGCAATACAAAACTGTATAAGTTAAATCTATAAAAATATATAAAATATATAAATATATAAAATGCAATATATCAGCACAGAAAAAGAGCAATATGAGTATATAAATGGATGTAATAACATCTCCATTGTTATATGCTATAGGCCCTTGTTCAGCAGCCTGATGGCCTGACTGTGGAAGCTGTCTCTGAGTCTATTTGTACGGCACTTGATACTGAGGTATCGCCTGGCTGACGGTAACAGTGAGTACAGCTCGTGGCTGGGGTGGGTAATGTCTTTTATGATGCGTTTGGCCTTGGCCACGCGCCGCTGGTTGTATATATCCAGGAGGGAGGGGAGCTCACCTCCAACGATATACTGGGCCGTCCGCACCACCCTTTGAAGCGCTCTGCGCTCGAGGGCGGTGCAGTCCCGTACCGGGCGGTGATCCACCCTGTAAGAACACTCTCCATGGTGCCGGTATAGAATGTTCTCAGGATGCGGGGGCCCATGCTGAATTTCCTCCGACGCCTGAGGAAATACAGGCGTTGTTGGGCCCTTTTCACCACGTGTGTGGTGTGCGTGGACCATGTGAGGTCCTCAGAGATGGACCATGTGAGGTCCTCGGAGATGGACCATGTGAGGTCCTCGGAGATGGACCATGTGAGGTCCTCGGAGATGGACCATGTGAGGTCCTCGGAGATGTGCAGGCCGAGGAACTTGAAGCCGCTGACCCTCTCTACTGCAACACCGTCGATGGAGATAGGGCTGTGCTCTCCTCTCTGCCTCCTGAAGTCCACGATCAGCTCCTTGGTCTTCTTGACGTTGAGAGCGAGGCTGTTCTCCTGGCACCACTGCTCCAGCGATCCGACCTCCTCCCTGTAGGCTGTCTCGTCGTCGCCGGCGATCAGTCCCAGGTTCTGTTGTTTACCTGAACTTATTGTACTTTTGCGGTCGGAGAACGAGCGTCTATTGGCAGCGAGTAGACGCTGCGCTGGACAGCGGAACGCCTTGAGGATTCCAGACCGAATGACGACATGCAAGGGGTCCTGATTCACTTATACCCATGGCCCCGCCCCCTTGTCCACTCCCACACGGTGGGCACCGGCCTGTGCACTTGCACCTCTCCGGAAATACGCAACCAAAGTGTAGACTTAAAGCTGGTGCTTAGGCCTTAGGGTTCCATCTGGGACGAGGCCTTTGTCCTCAAACTTTTGTCGAGCACGTGAGCTGTGGCTACGCTCTAATTGATTGCTTAAGAGTGTGTGGTTGGTGTCTGGTTGAAGCAGCCTTACCTGGCCCCAGTCAGACTGATTAGAGTCTGGTTGAAGCAGCCTCACCTGGCCCCAGTCAGACTGATTAGAGTCTGGTTGAAGCAGCCTCACCTGGCCCCAGTCAGACTGATTAGAGTCTGGTTGAAGCAGCCTCACCTGGCCCCAGTCAGACTGATTAGAGTCTGGTTGAAGCAGCCTCACCTGGCCCCAGTCAGACTGATTAGAGTCTGGTTGAAGCAGCCTCACCTGGCCCCAGTCAGACTGATTAGAGTCTGGTTGAAGCAGCCTCACCTGGCCCCAGTCAGACTGATTAGAGTCTGGTTGAAGCAGCCTCACCTGGCCCCAGTCAGACTGGTTAGAGTCTGGTTGAAGCAGCCTCACCTGGCGGAGGAGGATACGGCAAGTAGGAAAGGTCAGTAAAGCAATCTTAACCAACTCAGTCATACGCATCGCACATGAACTTCTACTTGCAGGCCCGTAGCGGGAAACACATTTTGAGTTATAATCGCTGTCTCGGAACCAAGGACACGTACTGGGTCTGACCTGCCGTGGGGAAAATGAACATGGAGGAGTCTTCTGTTTTTAGAGCACTCCATTGGAAATTACTCCCAATGTTTCTCTCTCCGCGCGTGTGTTTGTGCACAAGCGCGCGTGTGTGTGTGTACGCGCGCGAGCGCGCGCGTGTGTGTGTGTGTGTGTGTGTGTGTGTGTGTGTGTGTGTGTGTGTGTGTGTGTGTGTGTGTGTGTGTGTGTGTGTGTGTGTGTGTGTGTGTGTGTGTGTGTGTGTGTGTGTGTGTGTGTGTGTGTGTGACATTACTTTTGTAGCAGTACGATTAATTCTAGGCCTCACAACCGGAAGGTTGCTGGTTCAATCCCATCCCCGAGAGGGAGCAGAGAGCAGCAGAGAGGGAGCAGAGTGGGAGCAGAGAGGGAGCAGAGAGGAGCAGAGAGGAGCAGAGAGGGAGCAGAGAGCAGCAGAGAGGGAGCAGAGAGGGAGCAGAGAGGGAGCAGAGAGGAGCAGAGAGGGAGCAGAGAGGAGCAGAGAGGAGCAGAGAGGGAGCAGAGTGGGAGCAGAGAGGGAGCAGAGAGGAGCAGAGAGGGAGCAGAGAGCAGCAGAGAGGGAGCAGAGTGGGAGCAGAGAGGGAGCAGAGAGGGAGCAGAGAGCAGCAGAGAGGGAGCAGAGTGGGAGCAGAGAGGGAGCAGAGAGGAGCAGAGAGGGAGCAGAGAGGGAGCAGAGAGGGAGCAGAGAGCAGCAGAGAGGGAGCAGAGAGCAGCAGAGAGGGAGCAGAGAGGGAGCAGAGAGGGAGCAGAGAGGGAGCAGAGAGGGAGCAGAGAGGAGCAGAGAGGGAGCAGAGAGGGAGCAGAGAGGGAGCAGAGAGCAGCAGAGAGGGAGCAGAGAGCAGCAGAGAGGGAGCAGAGAGGGAGCAGAGAGCAGCAGAGAGGGAGCAGAGAGGGAGCAGAGAGGAGCAGAGAGGGAGCAGAGAGGGAGCAGAGAGGAGCAGAGAGGGAGCAGAGAGGGAGCAGAGAGGAGCAGAGAGGGAGCAGAGAGGGAGCAGAGAGGGCCTTGATCCATGTTGATGTCTTGTTTAACAAAGCTTTCCCTTTACTATTGATTACCGATGAACATCCATTGTGACTTTAGGTTAGTCCACTTCCTCATCCGCCTGACTTAAGGTTGTAAGTATAAATATTATTATTATATGTATTATTATTAAATTCCTGCTTTATGTTGCAGTGTTCTCTCAGGGGGATTTCAACCTGGAAGATGCTTTGGGCGATGCACTCCCCACCCTAGGTAAGTAAAGGAGAGCAGTCAAACTACTCAAACATCACCTTATATCTCTATCTATCACACTAACCTTATATCACTATCTATCACAATAACCTTATATCACTATCTATCGCACTAACCTTATATCACTATCTATCACAATAACCTTATATCACTATCTATCACACTAACCTTATATCACTATCTATCACAGTAACATCACCTTATATCACTATTTATCACACTAACCTTATATCACTATCTATCACACTAACCTTATATCACTATCTATCACACTAACCTTATATCACTATCTATCACAGTAACATCACCTTATATCACTATTTATCACACTAACCTTATATCACTATCTATCACACTAACCTTATATCACTATTTATCACACTAACCTTATATCACTATCTATCATACTAACCTTATATCACTATCTATCACACTAACCTTATATCACTATCTATCACAGTAACATCACCTTATATCACTATCTATCACGCTAACCTTATATCACTATCTATCACAATAACCTTATAACACTATCTATCACACTAACATAACCTTATATCACTATCTATCACAATAACCTTATATCACTATCTATCACACTAACCTTATATCACTATCTATCACACTAACCTTATATCGCTATCTATCACAATAACCTTATATCACTATCTATCACACTAACCTTATATCACTATCTATCACACCAACATAACCTTATATCACTATCTATCACACCAACATAACCTTATATCACTATCTATCACACTAACATAACCTTATATCACTATCTATCACACTAACCTTATATCACTATCTATCACAATAACCTTATATCACTATCTATCACACTAACATAACCTTATACCACTATCTATCACACTAACATAACCTTATATCACTATCTATCACACTAACCTTATATCACTATCTATCACACTAACCTTATATCACTATCTATCACACTAACCTTATATCACTATCTATCACACTAACCTTATATCACTATATATCACACTAACCTTATATCACTATCTATCACACTAACATTATATCACTATCTATCACACTAACATAACCTTATATCACTATATATCACACCAACATAACCTTATACCACTATCTATCACACTAACCTTATATCACTATCTATCACAGTAACCTTATATCACTATCTATCACACTAACATAACCTTATATCACTATCTATCACACTAACCTTATATCACTATCTATCACACTAACCTTATATCACTATCTATCACACTAACATTATATCACTATCTATCACAGTAACCTTATAACACTATCTATCACACTAACATAACCTTATACCACTATCTATCACACTAACCTTATATCGCTATCTATTACACTAACCTTATATCACTATCTATCACACTAACCTTATATCACTATCTATCACACTAACATTATATCACTATCTATCACACTAACCTTATATCGCTATCTATTACACTAACCTTATATCACTATCTATCACACTAACCTTATATCACTATCTATGACACTAACCTTATATCACTATCTATCACACTAACCTTATATCACTATCTATCACACTAACCTTATATCACTATCTATCACACTAACCTTATAACACTATATATCACACTAACATAACCTTATATCACTATCTATCACACTAACCTTATAACACTATCTATCACACTAACCTTATATCACTATCTATCACACTAACATGACCTTATAACACTATCTATCACACTAACCTTATATCACTATCTATCACACTAACCTTATAACACTATCTATCACAGTAACCTTATATCACTATCTATCACACTAACCTTATATCACTATCTATCACACTAACATAACCTTATATCACTATCTATCACACTAACCTTATATCACTATCTATCACACTAACATAACCTTATAACACTATCTATCACACTAACCTTATATCACTATCTATCACACTAACCTTATATCACTATCTATCACACTAACCTTATATCACTATCTATCACAATAACCTTATATCACTATCTATCACACTAACATAACCTTATAACACTATCTATCACACTAACCTTATATCACTATCTATCACAATAACCTTATAACACTATATATCACACTAACCTTATATCACTATCTATCACACTAACATAACTTTATGACACTATCTATCACACTAACCTTATATCACTATCTATCACAATAACCTTATAACACTATCTATCACACTAACATAACATTATATCACTATTTATCACACTAACATAACCTTATATCACTATCTATCACACTAACATCACCTTATACCACTATCTATCACACTAACCTTATATCACTATCTATCACAATAACCTTATATCACTATCTATCACACTAACATGACCTTATAACACTATCTATCACACTAACCTTATATCACTATCTATCACACTAACCTTATATCACTATCTATCACACTAACCTTATATCACTATCTATCACACTAACCTTATATCACTATATATCACACTAACCTTATATCACTATCTATCACACTAACATTATATCACTATCTATCACACTAACATAACCTTATAACACTATCTATCACACTAACCTTATATCACTATCTATCACACTAACCTTATATCACTATCTATCACACTAACCTTATATCACTATCTATCACAATAACCTTATATCACTATCTATCACACTAACATAACCTTATAACACTATCTATCACACTAACCTTATATCACTATCTATCACAATAACCGTATAACACTATATATCACACTAACCTTATATCACTATCTATCACAATAACCTTATATCACTATCTATCACACTAACATAACCTTATAACACTATATATCACACTAACCTTATATCACTATCTATCACACTAACATAACATTATATCACTATTTATCACACTAACATAACCTTATATCACTATCTATCACACTAACATCACCTTATACCACTATCTATCACACTAACCTTATATCACTATCTATCACAATAACCTTATAACACTATCTATCACACTAACCTTATATCACTATCTATCACACTAACATAACCTTATAACACTATCTATCACACTAACCTTATATCACTATCTATCACAATAACCTTATAACACTATCTATCACACTAACATAACATTATATCACTATTTATCACACTAACATAACCTTATATCACTATCTATCACACTAACCGTATATCACTATCTATCACACTAACCTTATATCACTATCTATCACAATAACCTTATAACACTATCTATCACACTAACATAACATTATATCACTATTTATCACACTAACATAACCTTATATCACTATCTATCACACTAACCTTATATCACTATCTATCACACTAACCTTATATCACTATATATCACACTAACCTTATAACATTATCTATCACATAACACTATATATCACACTAACCTTATAACACTATCTATCACATAACACTATATATCACACTAACCTTATAACACTATCTATCACATAACACTATATATCACACTAACCTTATAACACTATCACATAACACTATATATCACACTAACCTTATATCACTATCTATCACACTAACCTTATAACACTATCTATCACAGTAACCTTATATCACTATCTATCACACTAACCTTATATCACTATCTATCACACTAACATAACCTTATATCACTATCTATCACACTAACCTTATATCACTATCTATCACACTAACCTTATATCACTATCTATCACACTAACCTTATATCACTATCTATCACACTAACCTTATATCACTATCTATCACAATAACCTTATATCACTATCTATCACACTAACATAACCTTATAACACTATCTATCACACTAACCTTATATCACTATCTATCACAATAACCTTATAACACTATATATCACACTAACCTTATATCACTATCTATCACACTAACATAACCTTATATCACTATCTATCACACTAACCTTATATCACTATCTATCACACTAACCTTATATCACTATATATCACACTAACCTTATAACATTATCTATCACATAACACTATATATCACACTAACCTTATAACACTATCTATCACATAACACTATATATCACACTAACCTTATAACACTATCTATCACATAACACTATATATCACACTAACCTTATAACACTATCACATAACACTATATATCACACTAACCTTATAACACTATCTATCACATAACACTATATATCACACTAACCTTATAACACTATCACATAACACTATATATCACACTAACCTTATAACACTATCTATCACATCACACTATATACCACACTAACCTTATAACACTATCACATAACACTATATATCACACTAACCTTATAACACTATCTATCACATCACACTATATATCACACTAACCTTATAACACTATCTATCACATAACACTATATATCACACTAACCTTATAACACTATCACATAACACTATATATCACACTAACCTTATAACACTATTTATCACATAACACTATATATCACACTAACCTTATAACACTATCTATCACATAACACTATATATCACACTAACCTTATAACACTATCTATCACATAACACTATATATCACACTAACCTTATAACACTATCACATAACACTATATATCACACTAACCTTATAACACTATCTATCACATAACACTATATATCACACTAACCTTATAACACTATCTATCACATAACACTATATATCACACTAACCTTATAACACTATCTATCACATCACACTATATAATCACACTAACCTTATAACACTATCACATAACACTATATATCACACTAACCTTATAACACTATCTATCACATAACACTATATATCACACTAACCTTATAACACTATATATCACACTAACCTTATAACACTATCTATCACATCACACTATATATCACACTAACCTTATAACACTATCACATAACACTATATATCACACTAACCTTATAACACTATCTATCACATCACACTATATATCACACTAACCTTATAACACTATCACATAACACTATATATCACACTAACCTTATAACACTATCTATCACATAACACTATATATCACACTAACCTTATAACACTATCTATCACATAACACTATATATCACACTAACCTTATAACACTATCACATAACACTATATATCACACTAACCTTATAACACTATCTATCACATAACACTATATATCACACTAACCTTATAACACTATCTATCACATCACACTATATAATCACACTAACCTTATAACACTATCACATAACACTATATATCACACTAACCTTATAACACTATCTATCACATAACACTATATATCACACTAACCTTATAACACTATCTATCACATAACACTATATATCACACTAACCTTATAACACTATCTATCACATCACACTATATATCACACTAACCTTATAACACTATCACATATCACTATATATCACACTAACCTTATAACACTATCTATCACATAACACTATATATCACACTAACCTTATAACACTATCTATCACATAACACTATATATCACACTAACCTTATAACACTATCACATAACACTATATATCACACTAACCTTATAACACTATCTATCACATAACACTATATATCACACTAACCTTATAACACTATCTATCACATCACACTATATATCACACTAACCTTATAACACTATCTATCACATAACACTATATATCACACTAACCTTATAACACTATCTATCACATAACACTATATATCACACTAACCTTATAACACTATCTATCACATAACACTATATATCACACTAACCTTATAACACTATCTATCACATAACACTATATATCACACTAACCTTATAACACTATCTATCACATCACACTATATATCACACTAACCTTATAACACTATCTATCACATAACACTATATATCACACTAACCTTATAACACTATCTATCACATAACACTATATATCACACTAACCTTATAACACTATCTATCACATAACACTATATATCACACTAACCTTATAACACTATCTATCACATCACCCTATATATCACACTAACCTTATAACACTATCTATCACATCACCCTATATATCACACTAACCTTATAACACTATCTATCACATCACATGGTCAAATGAGTACTATATCAACGTATTGAAAAGGTCAACCTGTATGTCTCTTTTGTGCCAGAGGTTCGGACCACCAAAGCCCCGCCCTCCAAGCCCAGGAAGCCAGCCAAGCCCCAGCCGGGTGAGAAGCTCCTCCTCTCAGCCTCTGTATGGATGCTTCTGGAATGTGTGTGTGTGTGTGTGTGTGTGTGTGAGGCAGGACATGTTCCAAAACAACGGTTAGATGTACAGAACCGTCGACTCCGGGAAACACTTTGGTCTCATTCAACATCTTGAGGGATTCAGAATAGTAAAGTAAAACCTTCAGTACATTAACAGGCAGATGGAAACCTGTTAGGTGGAGTACCCGGCTTACACTGGTTCATCAAACCGGTTTACAGTGGTTCATCAAACCGGCTTACACTGGTTCATCAAACCGGCTCACAGTGGTTCATCAAACCGGCTTACACTGGTTCATCAAACCGGTTTACAGTGGTTCATCAAACCGGTTTACAGTGGTTCATCAAACCGGTTTACAGTGGTTCATCAAACCGGCTCACAGTGGTTCATCAAACCGGCTTACAGTGGTTCATCAAACCGGTTTACAGTGGTTCATCAAACCGGCTCACAGTGGTTCATCAAACCGGCTTACAGTGGTTCATCAAACCGGCTTACAGTGGTTCATCAAACCGGCTCACAGTGGTTCATCAAACCGACTTACAGTGGTTCATCAAACCAGCTTACAGTGGTTTTATTAAACCGGTTTACCCCCAAGAGCATGTTTGGTGATATTGAACCATGGATTATTGGTTATTGGTGCTCTGTAGCCAGCAGTAAGGTCTCAGAAGCTAAGTTGGCTCTGAGGCAGAGCAGGAAGATGTCATCATGATTATCACTTAAACTGGTTTGATGCCGTCAATATGTGGCGGATAACCAGTTCTTGACTTTGAGTTGGTTTAAACTAACCTCCTGGTGTTGATTTGTTATTTACTTGTTTTCCTTCAGTTTAGATCTTACATATAGATGTGTACATATGGTCTTGTTTATGTGTGTGTGTATTACCGGGTAAATCCTCTGAGGGCCGTTCCTATCATCTGAGGGCCGTTCCTATCATCTGAGGGCCGTTCCTATCCTCTGAGGGCCGTTCCTATCCTATTCAGAACAGTATAATGTTGTTGTTCAGAACAGTATAATGTTGTGTTCAGAACAGTATAATGTTGTGTTCAGAACAGTATAATGTTGTGTTCAGAACAGTATAATGTTGTGTTCAGAACAGTATAATGTGTTCAGAACAGTATAATGTTGTTGTTCAGAACAGTATAATGTTGTGTTCAGAACAGTATAATGTGTTCAGAACAGTATAATGTGTTCAGAACAGTATAATGTTGTGTTCAGAACAGTATAATGTTGTGTTCAGAACAGTATAATGTGTTCAGAACAGTATAATGTTGTGTTCAGAACAGTATAATGTGTTCAGAACAGTATAATGTGTTCAGAACAGTATAATGTGTTCAGAACAGTATAATGTTTTGTTCAGAACAGTATAATGTTGTGTTCAGAACAGTATAATGTTGTGTTCAGAACAGTATAATGTGTTCAGAACAGTATAATGTTGTTGTTCAGAACAGTATAATGTTGTGTTCAGAACAGTATAATGTGTTCAGAACAGTATAATGTTTTGTTCAGAACAGTATAATGTTGTGTTCAGAACAGTATAATGTTGTGTTCAGAACAGTATAATGTGTTCAGAACAGTATAATGTTGTTGTTCAGAACAGTATAATGTTGTGTTCAGAACAGTATAATGTTGTGTTCAGAACAGTATAATGTGTTCAGAACAGTATAATGTTGTGTTCAGAACAGAATAATGTTGTTGTTCAGAACAGTATAATGTGTTCAGAACAGTATAATGTGTTCAGAACAGTATAATGTGTTCAGAACAGTATAATGTTGTGTTCAGAACAGAATAATGTTGTTGTTCAGAACAGTATAATGTGTTCAGAACAGTATAATGTGTTCAGAACAGTATAATGTTGTGTTCAGAACAGTATAATGTTGTGTTCAGAACAGTATAATGTGTTCAGAACAGTATAATGTTGTTGTTCAGAACAGAATAATGTTGTTGTTCAGAACAGTATAATGTGTTCAGAACAGTATACTGTTGTTGTTCAGAACAGTATAATGTTGTGTTCAGAACAGTATAATGTTGTGTTCAGAACAGAATAATGTTGTTGTTCAGAACAGTATAATGTGTTCAGAACAGTATAATGTGTTCAGAACAGTATAATGTTGTGTTCAGAACAGTATAATGTTGTTCAGAACAGTATAATGTGTTCAGAACAGTATAATGTGTTCAGAACAGTATAATGTGTTCAGAACAGTATAATGTTGTTGTTCAGAACAGTATAATGTGTTCAGAACAGTATAATGTTGTGTTCAGAACAGAATAGTGTTGTTGTTCAGAACAGTATAATGTTGTTGTTCAGAACAGTATAATGTTGTGTTCAGAACAGTATAATGTTGTGTTCAGAACAGTATAATGTTGTTGTTCAGAACAGTATAATGTGTTCAGAACAGTATAATGTTGTGTTCAGAACAGTATAATGTTGTGTTCAGAATAGGATAATGTTGTGTTCAGAACAGTATAATGTTGTTGTTCAGAACAGTATAATGTGTTCAGAACAGTTTAATGTTGTGTTCAGAACAGTATAATGTGTTCAGAACAGTTTAATGTTGTGTTCAGAACAGTATAATGTTGTGTTCAGAACAGTATAATGTGTTCAGAACAGTATAATGTTGTGTTCAGAACAGTATAATGTGTTCAGAACAGTTTAATGTTGTGTTCAGAACAGTATAATGTTGTGTTCAGAACAGTATAATGTGTTCAGAACAGTATAATGTTGTGTTCATAATGTGTTCAGAACAGTATAATGTTGTGTTCAGAACAGTATAATGTTGTTGTTCAGAACAGTATAATGTTGTGTTCAGAACAGTATAATGTTGTGTTCAGAACAGTATAGTGTTGTGTTCAGACCAGTATAATGTTGTGTTCAGAACAGTATAATGTGTTCAGAACAGTATAATGTGTTCAGAACAGTATAATATGTTCAGAACAGTATAATGTGTTCAGAACAGTATAATGTTGTGTTCAGAACAGTATAATATGTTCAGAACAGTATAATGTTGTGTTCAGAACAGTATAATGTTGTTGTTCAGAACAGTATAATGTTGTGTTCAGAACAGTATAATATGTTCAGAACAGTATAATGTTGTTGTTCAGAACAGTATAATGTTGTGTTCAGAACAGTATAATATGTTCAGAACAGTATAATGTTGTGTTCAGAACAGTATAATGTGTTCAGAACAGTATAATGTTGTGTTCAGAACAGTATAATGTGTTCAGAACAGTATAATGTGGTGTTCAGAACAGTATAATGTTGTATTCAGAACAGTATAATGTTGTGTTCAGAACAGTATAATGTTGTTGTTCAGAACAGTATAATGTGTTCAGAACAGTACAATTGAGAGCTCAGCACAATGGGTAATGACCGAAAGGACGAGATCGCGAATACAATCGGCCGAAATGAGTTTCCTCAGGAGGGTGGCTGGTATCTCCCTGAGGGATAGGGTGAGAAGCTCAGTCACTCGTGAGAGACTCGGAGTAGAGCCGCTGCTCCTTCGCGTAGAAAGGAGCCAGTTGAGGTGGTTCGGGCATCTAGTAAGGATGCTTCCTGGCACAAGTCAAGTCAAGTCAAGTTTGTCACTTCACAGTTTACACAAGTATAAAGCAGCGAGTGAAAATCTTATGTGCAATACCCGACGACAGACAGCAGTTATAAAAATAAAATAAAATAAAATAAAAATGACGGTAAAAGTGAAAACAGTTGTTTGTGGCTGGGGTGGGCATTGCCTTTTATGATGCGTCTGGCCTTGGCCATGCACCGCTGGTTGTATATATCCAGGAAGGAGGGGAGCTCACCTCCAACGATATACTGGGCCGTCCGCACCACCCTTTGAAGCGCTCTGCGCTCGAGTGAGGTGCAGTTCCCGTACCAGGCGGTGATACATGTCACGAGATGGGAGTGGGTTGGACCCCGAACGCAGACACCGACACAGTGGATATGAACGGCTTTATTCTCAGGAACACACACAAAAACACACGGGGAGGACGATCCGCGGAGGACCGGCAGGTAGTAGACCGACGAGTAGTCCGGGACGGGGGAGGAGTCTGGGTACCGGGAGGTCGGGTGTGAAGTACCGGCCGGGTAGTGGCAGGCGACGGGTATCAGAACAGACAGGAGAACAACGTGCAGCATATGTAACGACCTCACGCTGGGTAATGGATAGACAAGGTATATATACCCCAGGTGAGGTGATTAGCAATTACAATGTGTGATAGTGTCATAAATGAACGTGCAGCTAACTTCCTGTACGATAGTCGCGATAGAAAGAATAAATAACAAAAATACTGCGTCATCGTGCGGGAGCTCGCAACACGGCAGCCATCTCCTACGGCGCCATACATTCAACTGGGAAGAGACCACGGGGCAGACCGAGGTACAGGTGGGAGGAGACCACGGGGCAGACCGAGGTACAGGTGGGAGGAGACCACGGGGCAGACCGAGGTACAGGTGGGAGGAGACCACGGGGCAGACCGAGGTACAGGTGGGAAGAGACCACGGGGCAGACCGAGGTACAGGTGGGAGGAGACCACGGGGCAGACCGAGGTACAGGTGGGAGGAGACCACGGGGCAGACTGAGGTACAGGTGGGAGGAGGAGACCACGGGGCAGACCGAGGTACAGGTGGGAGGAGACCACGGGGCAGACCGAGGTACAGGTGGGAGGAGACCACGGGGCAGACCGAGGTACAGGTGGGAGGAGACCACGGGGCAGACCGAGGTACAGGTGGGAAGAGACCACGGGGCAGACCGAGGTACAGGTGGGAGGAGACCACGGGGCAGACCGAGGTACAGGTGGGAGGAGATCACGGGGCAGACTGAGGTACAGGTGGGAGGAGACCACGGGGCAGACCGAGGTACAGGTGGGAGGAGACCACGGGGCAGACCGAGGTACAGGTGGGAGGAGACCACGGGGCAGACCGAGGTACAGGTGGTGTGACTACATCTCCACCCTGGCCTGGGAACGCCTCGGGATCCCCCAGTCAGAGCTGGTCCATGTTGCCCAGGGAGAGGGAATTTGGAGTGCCCTGCTGGAGCTGCTACCTCCGCGACCCGATTACGGATAAGCGGGAGAATATGGATGGATGGATGTTCAGAACAGAGTTCTAATATTGTGTTTACAACAGAAGTATAAAGTTGTGTTCAGAACAGTATAGTGCTGTGTTCAGAACAGAAGTCTTTTTGGTTCTGTTCTTCTTGTTTCTCAGACTGTGCATTCGTCTAAAAATCCAATTCTGTGTGTGTGTTGAACGGTTCTCTTCAGGATTATCAGACGACGACCTGCTCGGCATCGCCGAGGGAGATGACTACAAACCTGAAAAAGGCAAAGGTAATATGTTATATATACAGTATATATATAAAGAGAGAGAGAGAGAGAGAGAGAGAGAGAGAGAGAGAGAGAGAGAGAGAGAGAGAGAGACGCATGATTCTTGTAACATGAACATTTTTTTTGTTTCAAACCTCCCAATTGAAATAGTTTCATCAATAATACTTTTTATTTATTTACATTTACATTTACATTTACATTTAGGGCATTTGGCAGACGCTTTTATCCAAAGCGACTTACAAGGTGTACATTAGTTGAAGCAGACAATAGCATAAAGCTGAGGTACGTGAACATCAAAATAGAGCAGTTCACAAGCATTCATATTAACAAGATGAATAACACAATTTGGTACTGCCAGGTCACCTGCTTAAGTAGCTTTGATAAGAGCGTGTTATCAACATTAAGGACATATACTTGCTAGAATATACAACATGCTAAGAGCTATTAATGTCAGGACTTAAGCAAGTTAGGGGTTCACAAAGGAGAAGGAGGGTTCAAGGAGAGTCCAGGTGGACTCTGAACAGGTGGGTCTTGAGTCTCTTGCGGAAGCTGGCGAGGGACTCTGCCGTCCTGGCATGAGACGGGAGTTCATTCCACCTCTGTTTTATCCACACTTTACTTTATTTTTTTTAAATCATAAAATGCAAGAGTTAAAAACAGCCAAACAAACACATCTCAATAAAGTCCCTTTGAGAGTTAGATATTTAAAGCTATTTGATGTGTTGTTGCTCTACTTTGAGATCAGAGTAAGGACGGATGCCACATTAGCATATGCTATCGTTCTTCAATATACAAACCAGGGCAAATACACACAAATACCAACTGTTATAATAGATAAACACCTTTTGTTATCCTGTTTTCTCCAGGCAATAAACCGAGCCACGGCGGTGGAAAAACAGACACATCCGACGACCAAATTGGTACGAATATTTTCTTTAATCTAAAATCTGGAGGATTGAATCCTCTTTATTGGTACACTCAGTGAACTAGTTTCTCTCAGTGAACCCATCCTAGTATGAGGAGCAGTGGGTACCAGCTATTGGATGAACAGGGGAGCAGGGGAGGTGTCCGGTGCCTTGCTCAAGGGCACTGAGGCAGGGACCAGGTGTTTCAGGGACTTGAACCGGCGACCTTCCGGTTCCCAAGCCAAGTCCCTAAAGACTGAGCTATCCCACCGGCCCTTTGGTTAATCGCTGTACGATAGATAGCTGATATCTTTGAGTTCCATAAGTGAACTGAACTAGCTGTAGTCCTGTGGCTGTAATGAAGCTAACTTTAAAGCTTGAGTCCTAAATGCTCCTTCTGTTTGGTGCAGGCACCACGGCGGAGATCGGCACTATTGGAGGGATTGTGAGTGCGGTTGCCATGGCGCTGGTGGGAGCTATCACCAGCTACATCTCTTACCAGAAGAAGAAGTTATGCTTCGGTCTTCAGGGTAAGGAAAAAACGTGGTTGGAATGGATCAAGGAATGGATCCTAAGAAGAACCCGATCCCCCTGGACCTGAGCGCTGTAACCTGGAGCCTTGTCTTCACAGAGAGTTTGAATGCGGACGTGATGAAGTGTGAGAACCCGGATGCTGTGGTGGCCACGGAACCTCAGGGTGAGGAACACCACAGGCCTGTTTCACTCATTCATAATTCATGTTCAACACACCTGGTGTAACCATATAGTAACAACACACACCCGTTACACCAGGTGTGTTGAACACTGCTATGAAACGGTAATCCTGCTAGCACTGAGAGCTGTTGTAACACACCATGTATGAGACTTATCATTTGAACTGGTCTCTGTGTGAGACTTATCATTTGAACTGGTCTCTGTGTGAGACTTATCATTTGAACTGGTCTCTGTGTGAGACTTATAATTTGAACTGGTCTCTGTGTGAGACTTATCATTTGAAGTGGTCTCGTGTGAGACTTATCATTTGAACTGGTCTCTGTGTGAGACTTATCATTTGAAGTGGTCTCGTGTGAGACTTATCATTTGAACTGGTCTCTGTGTGAGACTTATCATTTGAACTGGTGGTCTCAGTATGAGACTTATCATTTGAACTGGTCTCTGTATGAGACTTATAATTTGAACTGGTCTCGTATGAGACTTATCATTTGAACTGGTCTCTGTATGAGACTTATCATTTTAACTGGTCTCTGTATGAGACTTATCATTTCAACTGGTCTCTGTATGAGACTTATCATTTCAACTGGTGGTCTCTGTATGAGACTTATCATTTGAACTGGTCTCTTTATTAGACTTATCATTTGAACTGGTCTCTGTATTAGACTTATCATTTGAACTGGCGTCTGTATTAGACTTATCATTTGAACTGGTCTCTGTATGAGACTTATCATTTGAACTGGTCTCGTATGAGACGTATCATTTTAACTGGTCTCTGTATGAGACTTATCATTTGAACTGGTCTCTGTATTAGACTTATCATTTGAACTGGTCTCTGTATTAGACTTATCATTTGAACTGGTCTTGTATGAGACTTATCATTTCAACTGGTGGTCTCTGTATGAGACTTATCATTTGAACTGGTCTCATATGAGACTTATCATTTGAACTGGTCTCTGTATGAGACTTATCATTTGAACTGGTCTCTGTATTAGACTTATAATTTGAACTGGTCTCTGTATTAGACTTATCATTTGAACTGGTCTCTGTATGAGACTTATCATTTGAACTGGTCTCTGTGTGAGACTTATCATTTGAACTGGTCTCTGTATTAGACTTATCATTTGAACTGGTCTCTGTATTAGACTTATCATTTGAACTGGTCTTGTATGAGACTTATCATTTCAACTGGTGGTCTCTGTATGAGACTTATCATTTGAACTGGTCTCATATGAGACTTATCATTTGAACTGGTCTCTGTATGAGACTTATCATTTGAACTGGTCTCTGTATTAGACTTATAATTTGAACTGGTCTCTGTATTAGACTTATCATTTGAACTGGTCTCTGTATGAGACTTATCATTTGAACTGGTCTCTGTGTGAGACTTATCATTTGAACTGGTCTCTGTGTGAGACTTATCATTTGAACTGGTCTCTGTGTGAGACTTATCATTTGAACTGGTCTCTGTGTGAGACTTATAATTTGAACTGGTCTCTGTGTGAGACTTATCATTTGAAGTGGTCTCGTGTGAGACTTATCATTTGAACTGGTCTATGTGTGAGACTTATCATTTGAACTGGTCTCTGTGTGAGACTTATCATTTGAAGTGGTCTCGTGTGAGACTTATCATTTGAACTGGTCTCTGTGTGAGACTTATCATTTGAACTGGTGGTCTCAGTATGAGACTTATCATTTGAACTGGTCTCTGTATGAGACTTATAATTTGAACTGGTCTCGTATGAGACTTATAATTTGAACTGGTCTCGTATGAGACTTATCATTTGAACTGGTCTCTGTATGAGACTTATCATTTCAACTGGTCTCTGTATGAGACTTATCATTTCAACTGGTGGTCTCTGTATGAGACTTATCATTTGAACTGGTCTCTTTATTAGACTTATCATTTGAACTGGTCTCTGTATTAGACTTATCATTTGAACTGGTGTCTGTATTAGACTTATCATTTGAACTGGTCTCTGTATGAGACTTATCATTTGAACTGGTCTCGCATGAGACGTATCATTTGAACTGGTCTCTGTATGAGACTTATCATTTGAACTGGTCTCTGTATTAGACTTATCATTTGAACTGGTCTCTGTATTAGACTTATCATTTGAACTGGTCTTGTATGAGACTTATCATTTCAACTGGTGGTCTCTGTATGAGACTTATCATTTGAACTGGTCTCATATGAGACTTATCATTTGAACTGGTCTCTGTATGAGACTTATCATTTGAACTGGTCTCTGTATTAGACTTATCATTTGAACTGGTCTCTGTATTAGACTTATCATTTGAACTGGTCTCTGTATTAGACTTATCATTTGGACTGGTCTCTGTGTGAGACTTATCATTTGAACTGGTCTCTGTGTGAGACTTATCATTTGAACTGGTCTCTTTGTGAGACTTATCATTTGAACTGGTCTCTGTGTGAGACTTATCGTTTGAACTGGTGGTCTCAGTATGAGACTTATCATTTGAACTGGTCTCGTGTGAGACTTATCATTTGAACTGGTCTCTGTGTGAGACTTATCATTTGAACTGGTCTCTGTGTGAGACTTATCGTTTGAAGTGGTCTCGTGTGAGACTTATCCTTTGAACTGGTCTGTGTGTGAGACTTATCATTTGAACTGGTGGTCTCAGTATGAGACTTATCATTTGAACTGGTCTCTGTATTAGACTTATCATTTGAACTGGTCTCTGTATTAGACTTATCATTTGAACTGGTCTCTGTATTAGACTTATCATTTGAACTGGTCTCTGTATTAGGCTTATCATTTGAACTGGTCTCTGTATTAGACTTATCATTTGAACTGGTTTAGATTAGATTCGATTTTTTGATTAGATATTGGTAACTATTGTTTGATTAGTTATTGGTAACTATTGTTTGATTAGATATTGGTAACTATTGTTTGATTAGTTATTGGTAACTATTGTTTGATTAGATATTAGTAACTATTGTTTGATTAGATATTGGTAACTATTGTTTGATTAGATATTGGTAACTATTGTTTGATTAGATATTGGTAACTATTGTTTGATTAGATATTGGTAACTATTGTTTGATTAGATATTGGTAACTATTGTTTGATTAGTTATTGGTAACTATTGTTTGATTAGATATTGGTAACTATTGTTTGATTAGTTATTGGTAACTATTGTTTGATTAGATATTAGTAACTATTGTTTGATTAGATATTGGTAACTATTGTTTGATTAGTTATTGGTAACTATTGTTTGATTAGATATTGGTAACCCTTCACTAGAGCAGAGGCTGGCTCATGGTGGCCTCCTGTTCCTCTGATTGGCTGACAGCTGTTGCTATGGCAATTGTGAGTAAATGCCAAATTTGAACCAGCATAGGTGATGATCCGTTTGACCTACAGACCGGAATTCTATTTGTGGCTCTTATCATCATCATCATCATCATCGTCATCATCATTATCATTATTATGTGTTGTATTTGTAACTATTCTGTTGTGTTGTATTTGTAACTATTCAGTTGTGTTGTATTTGTAACTATTCTGTTGTGTTGTATTTGTAACTATTCTGTTGTGTTGTATTTGTAACTATTCTGTTGTGTTGTATTTGTAACTATTCTGTTGTGTTGTATTTGTAACTATTCTCTTGTGTTGTATTTGTAACGCTTGTTTGTATCCGTAGTTCAACAGACGCTGTTGGAACCTCCCAAGGCGGCGCCTCCAGGCCATAAAGACCACCCCGTGTAGCACACACACACACTAGTGTTCACTACTCACTAGTGTTCACTACTCACTAGTGTTCACTACACACTAGTGTTCACTTCTCACTAGTGTTCACTTCTCACTAGTGTTCACTACTCACTAGTGTACACTACTCACTAGTGTTCACTACACACTAGTGTTCACTACTCACTAGTGTGCACTTCTCCCTAGTGTTCAATACTCACTATTGTTCACTTCTCACTAGTGTTCACTACACACTAGTGTTCACTACTCACTAGTGTTCACTACTCACTAGTGTTCACTACACACTAGTGTTCACTTCTCACTAGTGTTCACTTCTCACTAGTCTTCACTACTCACTAGTGTACACTACTCACTAGTGTTCACTACACACTAGTGTTCACTACTCACTAGTGTGCACTTCTCACTAGTGTTCACTACTCACTAGTGTTCACTTCTCACTAGTGTTCACTACACACTAGTGTTCACTCACTAGTGTTCACTTCTCACTAGTGTTCACTACTCACTAGTGTTCACTACTCACCTGGAGGCTCTGAATACACACCTGAGTGTGAGACGATAGGCTCACGGATATAAGGACGATTCAAGGATGTTTACACTGTGTATAAATATAGTGGGCTTTAACTTTAACTCATGAATGAATTTCACAAAATAACCTTTTCAATAATACTCATTGTTCTGTTAGTTGATTGTGTTTAATAAATAGTATTGTTTACAGTTTTTACCTGTTGCTTACACTCTAAAGGCTTATGCTTAAACACAAACATCCAGACCTTTAAGTCAACCAGTGTTATGTTATGTTTCCTACGCTAGACACTCCCTTCTCAGTGGGAAGCTCTTATTGGGGGAACACTTCTGTAGTATAGTGGAATGTGATAAAGGAAAAGGAAAGGCATTTGTTTGCATTGACATTTTGAGCAGATAAACGGCACTGGAACAATCGATCACAGAAGCTGTTGCTGTGTAATTTAGATGTCATTAAGATGTAATTTAGATGTCATTAAGATGTCATTAAGATGTCATTAAGATGTCATTTAGATGTCATTGAGATGTCATTAAGATGTCATTAAGATGTCATTGAGATGTCATTAAGATGTCATTGAGATGTCATTAAGATGACATTTAGATGTCATTAAGATGTCATTGAGATGTCATTAAGATGTCATTGAGATGTCATTAAGATGTCATTGAGATGTCATTAAGATGTCATTTAGATGTCATTAAGATGTCATTGAGATGTCATTGAGATGTCATTAAGATGTCATTGAGATGTCATTGAGATGTCATTAAGATGTCATTGAGATGTCATTGAGATGTCATTAAGATGTCATTGAGATGTCATTGAGATGTCATTGAGATGTCATTGAGATGTCATTAAGATGTCATTGAGATGTCATTAAGATGTCATTGAGATGTCATTGAGATTTCATTGAGATGTCATTGAGATGTCATTGAGATGTCATTGAGATGGTGATGTCACGTGTGGATCATTTTGTAGCAAAAATGACATTTAGGAAAAAGGATTGTGAGGTCTCAATCTCAGGTGAGTTAATGTTGACATAGAGGTGTTACCTTGTCTACTTAGATTGGATTAGATTAGATTCTACTCTGTTTTGTGTGAAGAGTTTGGAAATACTGAGGGAAATTCCGCAAAATATGTGAAAGCAACGGGTAAAAACTGTAAAATGGGGACATGTGGGTCTGGTACTGCTGCATATTACTAGTGCTGCATTTTTGTTAACATGGTTTGCGGAATATATCTCTATATATATATATCTATATATATATATCTATATATATAAATAAGGTTTCATACACACAGTACCCAGAATACGCACCGAAGGGAAACCCCATCTGTGAGGCCGTCTCCTCCCCGACCCGAACGTGTCCAGGCCCTAAACAAACCTTGTTAACCAGGATGGGAATGCACTAATGAAATGTTGTATAAAGAATAAAGTTTGTGGTTTAAATTGATGCAGTGGGATTATTGAGAGCTGCTAACAGAAACCATGGTAACAGAAACGCCACAAGGCATTTAAATGGCTTCGTCAGGCCCTGCTCCCGATGAGGAGAATCCCGCCCTTCTCCAGCTATGGTGAAGTGGCGGCCCGCGGGCCACATCCGGCCCGACTCTGCTTCCCATCCGGCCCGCTAAATATTTATGAATTCAGAACATTGTCATATATGACAACGAAACAAAATGCGTTCAGGTTGATTGAAGCAACCCCAAAATACAATTGAAATGCAACTCATTTTACTACCAAATATGTGCGTTCGTTGTGGGTCTAAAGAAGTTCTAAATCCATCTGTCAGCGTATTATTAGCCAGTAAACTACACCAGCGTTTCTCTCTTTATCTTCACGGAATAGTCACAGAACCCTTTAAAAATATGCAAAAAGAGCTCTTCAGGAGAGCAAAAGAGCTCTTCCTGAAGAGCTCTGAACCCGAGGGGGAGGAGTTAGAACTGAACCTGAGGGGGAGGAGTTAGAACTGAACCTGAGGGGGAGGAGTTAGAACTGAACCTGAGGGGGAGGAGTTAGAACTGAACCTGAGGGGGAGGAGTTAGAACTGAACCTGAGAGGGAGGAGTCAGAACTGAACCTGAGGGGGAGGAGTTAGAACTGAACCTGAGAGGGAGGAGTTACAACTGAACCTGAGGGGGAGGAGTTACAACTGAACCTGAGGGGGAGGAGTTACAACTGAATCCTCTAGTCAACAGGGAGCCAGTGAAGAGACTTGAGTACAGATACCACACTATACTAGACTACTACTAGATAATGCTACTATAGTGATGTCACTCCCATTATCAAGCACCTTGTGATGTCACTCGCATTATCAAGCACCTTGTGATGTCACTCCCATTATCAAGCACCTTGTGATGTCACTCCCATTATCAAGCACCTTGTGATGTCACTCCCATTATCAAGGACCTTGTGATGTCACTCCCATTATCAAGCACCTTGTGATGTCACTCCCATTATCAAGCACCTTGTGATGTCACTCCCATTATCAAGGACCTTGTGATGTCACTCCCATTATCAAGCACCTTGTGATGTCACTCCCATTATCAAAGACATTGTGATGTCACTCCCATTATCAAGGAAAATGATGGAATCTGGTTTATTGCAGAGTTTGAATCCTGGTGAACAGAGCAGCTTGCTTGATAATGGGAGTGACATCACAAGGTCCTTGATAATGGGAGTGACATCACAAGGTGCTTGATAATGGGAGTGACATCACAAACTGCAAACATCAGAACATCTGTCCTGTCAGCATTGAGCTGCAGAAAGTTGTCAGTTATCCAATCCCTGACAGAATGTACACAGTCTAGGAGTCTTAATACCCTGTTTGTAAATGAAAAGTGAAGTTTATCAGAAGATCATCAACTTATAGATGATAACCAATATTACAACTGTTAATAATCTGACAAAGTAGCAGCAAATATAAGGAGAAGAGCAGGAGCCCTAGAACCGAGCCCTGCGGGACACCAGAGGACAAAGGGGAGGAGTCTGACACAAAGTCTCCAATAGAGACGACGATGTGTCTAAAACTCATAGCTCTCAATCATAGCTCTCATTTAAAATTTCGATTTATTTATTCATTTTCACATGCTCACATTTGACATTCTGTTTTCACATGAACAATATTAGTGACTCATAATAACAAACTTCTCAGTTAGCAATCAAGTTTGCTTATAGAAATGCTGGCCCTTGAACTACTCCCAGGGTGTGACGGGGAGGAGGTCAGAGAGGGAGGGAGGGGCTGGGTTATTCAGGGTGTGACGGGGAGGAGGTCAGAGAGGGAGGGAGGGGCTGGGTTATTCAGGGTGTGACGGGGAGGAGGTCAGAGAGGGAGGGAGGGGCTGGGTTATTCAGGGTTTGTAGGTGATGAGCAGTATTCTGAAGTGGACCCTGTGTTTAACCGGGAGCCAGTGAGGATGTGATCTCGGCGACGGGTGGAGGTGAGCAGACGGGCAGTAGAGTTCTGGACCTATTAAAGTTGATTAAGCCCTATTGTGACTTGTATTGAGACCCAACTGTCTATAACCCATATATACATATATAACCCAAACCAACAACCATACCAAGGGCTCAGTGGCTTTTGCAAACTCGCAATTTGCAGAGAATCTACAGCCAGATTAGCTTGTCTCTCAAACAAAGCATGAATGCGATTTAAGTGATCCTCCCAACCAAGGTAATCAGAACCCTGACTTACCAACCAAGGTAATCAGAACCCTGACTTACCAACCAAGGTAATCAGAACCCTGACTTACCAACCAAGGTAATCAGAACCTGACTACCACCAAGGTAATCAGAACCCTGACTTACCAACCAAGGTAATCAGAACCCTGACTTACCAACCAAGGTAATCAGAACCCTGACTTACCAACCAAGGTAATCAGAACCCTGACTTACCAACCAGGGCAGTGACCTACTGAACTGCTAGGAGGGCTGCCACTATCATAACATGTCATTGACATTACACTGTCATAACATGTCATTAACATTACACTATCATAAAATGTCATTAACATTACACTATCATCACATGTCATTAACATGACACTATCATAACATGTCATTAACATTACACTATCATAACATGTCATTAACATTACACTATCATAACATGTCATTAACATGACACTATCATTACATGTCATTAACATAACACTATCATAACATGTAATTAACATGACACTACCATAACATGTCATTAACATTACACTATCATAACATGTCATTAACATGACACTATCATAACATGTCATTAACATGACACTATCATAACATGTCATTAACATTACACTATCATAAAATGTCATTAACATTACACTACCATAACATGTCATTAACATTACACTATCATAACATGTCATTAACATTACACTATCATAATATTACACTATCATAACATGTCATTATCATTACACTGTCATAACATGTCATTAACATTACACTATCATAACATGTCATTAACATTACACTATCATAACATGTCATTAACATTACACTATCATAACATGTCATTAACATTACACTATCATAACATGTCATTAACATTACTCTATCATAACATGTCATTAACATTACTCTATCATAACATGTCATTAACATTACTCTATCATAACATGTCATTAACATTACTCTGTCATACTGAGCTGGACTCTCTGGACTCATCACAGTTACTGCTCTGTATTCATGATGCTGCTGCACTACTGACACTTTAAATGCATAAATGATTGTTATTGTTATTTTTATTGTGTAGTGTACAGAAGAAAATATAAAACTTGAATTTTGAATAATAGTAGCATTTTATTAAGAGTTTTCAAGGTGTTATTAAGGTTATCAAGGCGTTATAAAGGGTAATCAAGGTGTTATTAAGGGTTATCAAGCTGTTATTAAGGGTTATCAAGGTGTTATTAAGGTTATCAAGGTTTTATTAAGGTTATCACGGTGTTATTAAGGTTATCAAGGTGTTATTAAGGTTATCAAAGTGTTAAGGTTATCAAGGTGTTATTAAGGGTTATCAAGGTGTTATTAATGGTTATCAAGGTGTTATTGAGGTTATCAAGGTGTTATTTAGGGTTATCAAGGTGTTATTGATGGTTATCAAGGTGTTATTTAGGGTTATCAAGGTGTTATTGAGGTTTTCAAGGTGGTATTGAGGTTATCAAGGTGTTATTGAGGTTTTCAAGGTGTTATTGAGGTTATCAAGGTATTATTAAGGTTATCAAGGTGTTATTAATGTTTCAAGTTGTTATTAAGGTTATCAAGGTGTTATTGAGGTTATCAAGGTGTTATTACGGTTATCAAGGTGTTATTAAGGTCATCAAGGTGTTATTATGGTTATCAATGTGTTATTATGGTTATCAATGTGTTATTAAGGGTTATCAAGGTGTTCTTATGGTTATCAAGGTGTTATTAAGGTCATCAAGGTGTTATTAAGGTTATCAAGGTGTTATTGATGGTTATGAAGGTGTTATTTAGGGTTATCAAGGTGTTATTGAGGTTTTCAAGGTGTTATTGAGGTTATCAAGGTGTTATTGAGGTTTTCAAGGTGTTATTGAGGTTATCAAGGTATTATTAAGGTTATCAAGGTGTTATTAATGTTTCAAGGTGTTATTAAGGTTATCAAGGTGTTATTAAGGTCATCAAGGTGTTATTATGGTTATCAATGTGTTATAAAGGGTAATCAAGGGGTTATTAAGGTTATCAAGGTGTTATTATGGTTATCAAGGTGTTATTAAGGTTATCAAGGTGTTATTAAGGGTTATTAAGGTGTTATTAATGTTTCAAGGTGTTATTAAGGTTATCAAGGTGTTATTGAGGTTATCAAGGTGTTATTACGGTTATCAAGGTGTTATTAAGGTCATCAAGGTGTTATTATGGTTATCAATGTGTTATAAAGGGTAATCAAGGGGTTATTAAGGGTTATTAAGGTGTTATTAATGGTTATCAAGGTGCTATTATAGTTATCAATGTGTTATTATGGTTATCAATGTGTTATTAAGGGTTATCAAGGTGTTCTTATGGTTATCAAGGTGTTATTAAGGTTATCAAGGTGTTATTAAGGTTATCAAGGTGTTATTGATGGTTATGAAGGTGTTATTTAGGGTTATCAAGGTGTTATTGAGGTTTTCAAGGTGTTATTGAGGTTATCAAGGTGTTATTGAGGTTTTCAAGGTGTTATTGAGGTTATCAAGGTATTATTAAGGTTATCAAGGTGTTATTAATGTTTCAAGGTGTTATTAAGGTTATCAAGGTGTTATTAAGGTCATCAAGGTGTTATTATGGTTATCAATGTGTTATAAAGGGTAATCAAGGGGTTATTAAGGTTATCAAGGTGTTATTATGGTTATCAAGGTGTTATTAAGGTTATCAAGGTGTTATTAAGGGTTATTAAGGTGTTATTATGGTTATCAAGGTGTTATTATGGTTATCAATGTGTTATTATGGTTATCAATGTGTTAAGGGTTATCAAGGTGTTCTTATGGTTATCAAGGTGTTATTAAGGTTATCAAGGTGTTATTAAGGTTGTCAAGGTGTTATTGAGGTTATCAAGGTGTTATTAAGGTTATCAAGGTGTTATTATGGTTATCAAGGTGTTATTAAGGTTATCACGGTGTTATTAAGGTTATCAAGGTGTTATTAAGGTTATCAAAGTGTTAAGGTTATCAAGGTGTTATTAAGGGTTATCAAGGTGTTATTAATGGTTATCAAGGTGTTATTGAGGTTATCAAGGTGTTATTTAGGGTTATCAAGGTGTTATTGATGGTTATCAAGGTGGTATTTAGGGTTATCAAGGTGTTATTGAGGTTTTCAAGGTGTTATTGAGGTTATCAAGGTGTTATTGAGGTTTTCAAGGTGTTATTGAGGTTATCAAGGTATTATTAAGGTTATCAAGGTGTTATTAATGTTTCAAGGTGTTATTAAGGTTATCAAGGTGTTATTAAGGTTATCAAGGTGTTATTAAGGGTATCAAGGTGTTATTAATGTTTCAAGGTGTTATTAAGGTTATCAAGGTGTTATTAAGGTCATCAAGGTGTTATTATGGTTATCAATGTGTTATAAAGGGTAATCAAGGGGTTATTAAGGTTATCAAGGTGTTATTATGGTTATCAAGGTGTTATTAAGGTTATCAAGGTGTTATTAAGGGTTATTAAGGTGTTATTATGGTTATCAAGGTGTTATTATGGTTATCAAAGTGTTATTATGGTTATCAATGTGTTCTTATGGTTATCAAGGTGTTATTAAGGTTATCAAGGTGTTATTAAGGTTGTCAAGGTGTTATTGAGGTTATCAAGGTGTTATTAAGGTTATCAAGGTGTTATTATGGTTATCAAGGTGTTATTAAGGTTATCAAGGTGTTATTGAGGTTATCAAGGTGTTATTATGGTTATCAAGGTGTTATTGAGGTTATCAAGGTGTTATTATGGTTATAAAGGTGTTATTGAGGTTATCAAGGTGTTATTAAAGTTATCAAGGTGTTATGTTATCAAGATGTTATTAAGGTTATCAAGGTGTTATTATGGTTATCAAGGTGTTATTGAGGTTATCAAGGTGTTAATGTTTCAAGGTGTTATTGAGGTTATCAAGGTGTTAATAAGGCTATCAATGTGTTATTAAGGGTTATCAAGGTGTTATTAAGGGTTATTAAGGTGTTATTATGGTTATCAAGGTGTTATTAAGGTTATCAAGGTGTTATGTTATCAAGATGTTATTAAGGTTATCAAGGTGTTATTATGGTTATCAAGGTGTTATTGAGGTTATCAAGGTGTTAATGTTTCAAGGTGTTATTGAGGTTATCAAGGTGTTATTATGGTTATCAAGGTGTTATTATGGTTATCAAGGTGTTATTAAGGTTATCAAGGTGTTATTGAGGTTATCAAGGTGTTATTATGGTTATAAAGGTGTTATTTAGGTTATCAAGGTGTTATTAAAGTTATCAAGGTGTTATGTTATCAAGGTGTTATTATGGTTATCAAGGTGTTATTGAGGTTATCAAGGTGTTAATGTTTCAAGGAGTTATTGAGGTTATCAAGGTGTTAATAAGGCTATCAATGTGTTATTAAGGGTTATCAAGGTGTTAAGGGTTATTAAGGTGTTATTATGGTTATCAAGGTGTTATTAAGGGTTATCAAGGTGTTATTAAGGGTTATTAAGGTGTTATTGAGGTTATCAAGGTGTTATTAAGGTTATCAAGGTGGTATTAAGGGTTATTAAGGTGTTAATAAGGTTATCAAGGTGGTATTAAGCGTCACATATTTCTAATGATGTGCATGGAAACCTAAAGTTTGGTATCGGACAGAAAACATTTTTCCATTCTGATACTATAAAATTGGATAAATCCATATCTACATGTTTTAAAGATACAATTCCATCCAAAGACCAGACACCAAATAATGAATTATTGCCCAGCCTGATGGACTGGAATCATTTTGGAATGGGTAGACATAAACCTATTCCATACTATATACATACTATACTACTATACTATACTATACTATACTACTATACTATATACACATCATAAACCTATTACATACTACCGTATTGACCCGAATATAAGACGACCCCGATTATAAGACGACCCCTGTTTTTCAAGACTCATTTTTGAAAAAAAAATTTGAAGACCAAATATTTTTTTTTTGAAAGAAAATAATTTTATTTGAAAATAATGATAACACACATCACACATTGTGTTCAAATTTGCCTAACAAAAACAAAACAGGCTAGATAGATAGCAATAAAACAGTAGTGCAATAAAACGGTAGCGCAATAAAACAGTAGAGCAATGAAACAGTACAACATTTCAGAACATCAGTCTATTGGTCACATCACGTCTTCTCATTCAGCTCGTCTTCTACATCGCTGGGTTGTTCCTCTCACTCCCGCTATCGTCACTCACGTTGTCCGCTTCCCCGTCTCCTCCCACATCACGTCATCCTCGCTGCCATCCATGGCATTTGATACGCAGCATTTCTTAACCCATTAATGATGCTTTCTGGGGAAACGTCAGCCCATGCTTGCAATATCCATTCACAGAGCAAACGTACTGCAGGCTTTTGGATTTTTCCAGACGGTGTCAGTGCGTGATGACCAGCCAGGAGCCACTCTGTGGATCTCTTGCGCAGATTGCGCAGCTGGCTTGTCATTCCGCCCGGTATGATCACTAGGTCACCTAGTGATCATCACTCTTTCACTTTTTGACTGGCTCAGTCAAGTGTCCACGGAAAGCATCCAGAATCAACATATTCCTCTTCTTTCTGAGTCCCCCACGCCGTCTGCCCCACACCACCTTGACCAACTTGCCAGTCCACACAAGCTCCGTCTCCATCCAGCCCTTTGCCTGGGCGCGTACGATAACGCCAGCTGGTTGCCTCTTTAGGTACAGTCACTGCCTCTTTAGGTACAGTCACTGCCTCTTTAGGTACAGTCTTGCGTTTTAAAACCACGTACGGGGGAAGTTTTGTCCCATCTGCGAGGCGCGTTAACATGACCGTTACTCGGCTCTTCTCGTTTCCAGTAGACTTCACAATCACTGATTTGTCGCCTTTCTTATGCACTGTGACAGATGTTGGCATGTCAAAATACACAGGCGTTTTTATTTTTTCAAGTTGGTCGCTGTGTCTCTCCATTTCTATCTCTCCAGGTAACTGTTTTTATGTACTGTTACTTTAAGACTTTGAGTGACTTTAAGCGGTGTCTCGGAACACTCGTTTGGCGCGATCTGTTGTTGCGCAGTTACATGTGCAATTACGGTACATCGAAAAGTCTAAACCCCGATTATAAGACGACCCCTCTTTTTCAGATTTTTTTCTCGGAAAAAAAACCCGTCTTATATTCGGGTCAATACGGTATATACATACTATACTACTATACTATATACACATCATAAACCTATTACATACTATATACATATCATATGCACATTTGATTTATTCTAGGTTTCATTCAGGTAAGAAAAACAGTTTTGTACTCGGAATTGATTTAATGAATTGATTAAATACATTACAGACTTTTAAAGGTGAACATTTGGTACAAATCGGAATTAAATGGAATGGTAATGACTACAAATGTCTGTAATAATAATAATAATACAAAACCTGAAAACCAGAAACAGAGGGCATGGAACTACAGTTTAAAGTTCAAATTCACAGTTTGAGTACAAAGTGAACCACAACACGGAGACACCAGTTAGCTGTCCCTAGGTGCAGGTGTGGGTTGCGCGCAGCAGCGCCCCCCCCTGGTGTGCGGGAGAAGTGCTGTGTTCTGAGGAGGAGGACAGAGAGTGAGATGAGGCCTCCTTCTGCAACTCTTCCACCTTCCTCTGAAGATCTGCCTTCAGGTGGAGGAGCTCCTTCAGGGTCTGCTGCACTGGCATCTGAACAAAGAGGAACGTACGTCTCAAAGGTTCCACGTGTAGTGGTGGGTGGGTGGGTGGGTTTGGCAATCATATCTTCATATCGGCTTCATATCTTGCATACAGGCCGTTTAGGTTATCGAAACGTTGCAATGTTTGCTTATTATGCGAGTTCAATCCGGCCTCAGTTTTCGGACTATCAGACACAATGTTGGCATTGCCGGCATCTGCAGAGATTTCGGGAAGTTACAAAATCTTGGAGTGTACCTCCAAGATTTTGTAACTTCGTTGCACGTAACGTAAGAAGTGCCGAAAGTTTGGCCAGGTTCGCCTTTTCGGCTAAACATGTTATCTGACGCTGAGAAAAATGCATGAATAAAGTATGAATAATCATTGTGTCTCGATGTTGAACATGTAGAAGCTGGGTACCTGGGGCCTCATGCGAGGGTTCCAGCGGGCATAGTAGCTGGTCCAGAGCTCCAGGTGTCTTGAAGACGCCAGGGGGTAGAGGACGTGGTGCTCATGGTCCACATAGAAGGGGTTGGTGAACTCCTCTGGCTGGCTGTGGACGCCACAGCACACACACACGTTCAACTAGCTTTCTATTCAGGTTCCAATCCTATCCCCTGCTCATAGGGGAGCCAGTGAATCCATGTAAACCACTCAAGACATACTGTTACTCTCCATAGTCCCACCACAGATACAGAGTACCTCAACCTTACCTGTTAATATAAGACCAGAGCGACTTGGTTTTGCTCTGCAGCTCCTAAAAGGGATTCAGAAAGGAATGTCATAAAGGTTCATTGTTAAGATGATGGAGCATAGTGAAATACATGAGCTTTGCACTGTCAGCTTGATATAACATGGGAACTCGAGGGCCCTCCCAAAAGCCTCATGGATCCGGATTCCGATCCAGATGTGTATGTACATCTAGTCAACTGTTCCTTGGCCCATAAGTACATCACTTTTTGAGTTATCTTGCTAACAGACAAGCTAACAGAAAGACAACCAAACTAACGGGGGCAAAAACATAACCTCCTAAAGTCCAGGGTAATAAAATGAGAAATAAAGAAACATGATCAATATGTGTTGATATGGTGATTGATATGGTGATTGATATGGTGATTGATATGGTGCTTGATATGGTGATTGATATGGTGATTTATATGGTGATTGGTATGGTGGTTGATATGGTGATTGGTATGGTGATTGATATGGTGATTGATATGGTGATTGATATGGTGATTGATATGGTGATTGATATGGTGGTTGATATGGTGATTGGTATGGTGATTGATATGGTGATTTATATGGTGATTGATATGGTGATTGATATGGTGATTGGTATGGTGGTTGATATGGTGATTGGTATGGTGATTGATATGGTGATTGATATGGTGATTGATATGGTGATTGATATGGTGGTTGATATGGTGATTGATATGGTGATTGATATGGTGATTGGTATGGTGGTTGATATGGTGATTGATATGGTGATTGGTATTGTAATTGATATGGTGATTGGTATGGTGCTTGATATGGTGATTGATATGGTGGTTGATATGGTGATTGGTATGGTGATTGGTATGGTGATTGATATGGTGATTGATATGGTGATTGGTATCGTGATTGATATGGTGATTGGTATGGTGATTGATTGATAGAGCTCACTATGCCCTCACTATGGTAACAGTGGTTCCAGGTTCTCACCTCCGCTCCCTTCTCCCGCTGGCTGTTGCAGAGGAAGGTTCCGAACAGACAGCTGTACAGGTGGTCCAGCAGCGTCAGGAGGAAGAGCTCGGTGAACTCAAACGCTGATGGGAACTAGGACCCAACACACAGGGAAGAGCACTGAGTCACGGGCCAGACTAGAGAGGACCACCAGAGAGGACCAGGGGATCAGAGAGGACCAGAGAGGACCAGAGAGGACCAGGGGATCAGAGAGGACCAGAGAGGACCAGAGAGGACCAGAGAGGACCAGGGGATCAGAGAGGACCAGAGAGGACCAGGGGATCAGAGAGGACCAGAGAGGACCAGAGAGGACCAGGGGATCAGAGAGGACCAGAGAGGACCAGAGAGGACCAGAGAGGACCAGGGGATCAGAGAGGACCAGAGAGGACCAGGGGATCAGAGAGGACCAGAGAGGACCAGAGAGGACCAGGGGATCAGAGAGGACCAGAGAGGACCAGGGGATCAGAGAGGACCAGAGAGGACCAGAGAGGACCAGGGGATCAGAGAGGACCAGAGAGGACCAGAGAGGACCAGAGAGGACCAGGGGATCAGAGAGGACCAGAGGACCAGAGAGGACCAGAGAGGACCAGGGGACCACAGAGGACCAGGGGACCAGAGAGGACCAGAGAGGACCAGGGGATCAGAGAGGACCAGAGAGGACCAGGGGATCAGAGAGGACCAGAGAGGACTAGAGAGGACCAGAGAGGGCCAGAGAGGACCAGGGGATCAGAGAGGACCAGAGAGGACCAGGGGATCAGAGAGGACCAGAGAGGACCAGAGGACCAGAGAGGACCAGAGAGGACCAGAGAGGACCAGGGGATCAGAGAGGACCAGGGGATCAGAGAGGACCAGAGAGGACCAGGGGATCAGAGAGGACCAGAGAGGACCAGGGGACCAGAGAGGACCAGAGGACCAGAGAGGACCAGAGAGGACCAGAGGACCAGAGAGGACCAGGGGACCAGAGAGGACCAGAGGGGATCAGAGAGGACCAGAGAGGACCAGAGAGGACCAGGGGACCAGAGAGGACCAGGGGACCAGAGAGGACCAGAGAGGACCAGAGAGGACCAGGGGATCAGAGAGGACCAGAGGACCAGAGAGGACCAGGGAGGACCATAGAGGACCAGAGAGGACTTCAAGCCATAAACACAAGCCATCCAGGCAGGATGGGAAGACCTTTTTATTATAGTTTATAGTATAAAGTATATATTAGTATATAGTATACCGTATATTATAGTATATACAGTATATATTAGTATATAGTGTACAGTATATTAGAGTATATAGTATATATTAGTATATAGTATACAGTATATTATAGTATATATTAGTATAGTATACAGAATATATTAGTATATAGTGGACAGTATATATTAATATAGAGTATATAATAGTATATAGTATATATATATATATATATATATAGTATACAGTATATGTTAGTGTACAGTATATATTAATAGAGTATATAATAGTATATAGTATACAGTATATATATGTATGTACATAGTATACAGTATATATTAGTATATAGTATACAGTATATTATAGTTTATAGTATACAGTATATATAAGTATACAGTATATTATAGTTTACAGTATATTTAAGTATATAGTATACAGTATATATATATATATATATATGTATATAGTATACAGTATATATTAGTATATATAAGTATATAGTATACAATATATTATAGTATACAGTATATATAAGTATATAGTATATTATAGTTTATAGTATACAGTATATATAAGTATATAGTATACAGTATATATAAGTATATAGTATACAGTATATATTAGTATATAGTATATTATAGTTTATAATATACAGTATATATTAGTATACAGTATATATTAGTTTATAGTATACAGTATATATAAGTATATAGTATATTATAGTTTATAGTATACAGTATATATAAGTATATAGTATATTATAGTTTATAGTATACAGTATATATAAGTATATAGTATACAGTATATATTAGTATATAGTATATTATAGTTTATAATATACAGTATATATTAGTATACAGTATATAGTAATAAGTATATATTATACAGTATATTATAGTATATAGTATACAGTAGTCCTAGTCTAAACAGTCCTTCATTCCTGTTCCATCTTCACTCAACCCTCTCAGGGCCCGCCTCTCAGTTCCCCTGGACCAATCAGCTCCTCTCCCTCCGAAGAGGAAATACATGACAGTATATTATCTAAAGTAAGGCAGTAGTATCTGAGTAGGTTTGAAGTGTTCCTGCTATGTTACCATCCATAAACCACTAGGTTTAGAGTTCACTCTCAGCGTCTCATTCACCTGATGGAGGCAGTGTCTGTATCCATGCACCACGGAGGTTAGCGAATAGCTTCATGGTGAATAGCTTCATGGCGAACGATGAACCATTTTCAGAGTTAAAAACCCAACCCCAGCAGACTCACCAAGACTGCGGTCATTCCATCATTCATACGGTGAAGACCAGGATTGTAAGGTCTGTATTGATAATGTGTATTTATATATATATATATTTATGTGTGATCTATAATAACTAACTTGACAGGACAACGTACACGCCCATAAACACTCTCATCCGGGTCTCAACACCAATGTAACAGTGTGTCCCGCTCTGGGTTCGAACTCACGACCCCTCAAGGGATGCTGGGGAGTGAGGTATACTACACTGCACAGCACCACCTGCTGGGGAGTGAGGTTTACTTCACTGTACAGCGCCACCTGCTGGGGAGTGAGGTATACTACACTGCACAGCACCACCTGCTGGGGAGTGAGGTTTACTCCACTGTACAGCGCCCCCTGCTGGGGAGTGAGGTTTACTTCACTGTACAGCGCCCTGCTGGGGTGAGGTTACTTCACTGTACAGCGCCACCTGCTGGCTTCCATTGGCTTCTGTTCCATTATCACAAGTTACTTTAAGTCTGGGTCAAGATTTAAAATATTGGGCTTGCAGACCTAAACTATAGCGACACCAGCGATGCTGGTAAAATAAGAATGTTTTAACTTTTGAATTATTTTACCTGCCGTGTCATCTGCCACACGCAGTCTATGAACTGGACGAAGAGAGGGGAGCGCTCAGAGCTGGCGTGGTTGTCATCCCCGTGACCTAGACGCTGGAGGAACACAGCAGGGATCAGTACCAGTTAACACGCCTCAGTACAGCTCCCCTCCGGACCCTGCTGCCTTACCGCCGCAAACTGGTGTCCAAAACTAATCCACTCCTTCTCCACCAGAACCTGGAATTACAACAGAGCCAGGTGGATGAACAAGTGTTAGAAAGATCAAATACATAATGTTCTTCCATCTCTCTCACACTAGAGGAACACGGCAGTGTGTTATGTTTTTTTGGAAATGACCAGCAAATATTTATGATCACATTTACATATATTAGTGTGCATGTGCTGGATTGATTCAACGTTCAAATATTGAACAATAATAAAACATTATTATACAATATGGAAATACTTCATCTTAACTTGTGTGTTGATCAGAATTAAGGGTGAATAAAGGTTTGAGATTTCAAACTGGGCCTCCACTGAGCAACTTCTGTTTGGGAGACCCTGATCTACGGCGTGTACGGTTTGATTCCCACTAGGGGTTCCTGCTGACCTGGAACCCCCTCAGGGTGCGGTAGTGGCTGTCCAGCATCAGCATGGCCAGCGAGGTGAGCTGGGCGGTGCGGTCCCAGCCGTCGCTGCAGTGCACCACCACCGACGTCTTCCCCGACTCCAGTTTGTCGGCGATCCGTACCGCTCCCGTGAGCAGCAGCTAGGGGGCGACGCTGGGCAGTTGTAGTAGCAGTAGAGACTTTTTGGATCGTTTTTCGTTTATTGTTATTTTCACAAAATAGACAATAAAGAACTTCAAACATAATATTCAACCGACCCCTAAATTCATGAAAGTTATTTTATTCAAGATATTCAATTGCAAGATTTTTTCAAAAAATGTCTCCTCACCCCTCCCTACTATCAAACCCCTCGCTCAAAAGTCTCGCTAAACTAAACGTGACATGAGTTTTCAGGAGGGTAGAGTCAGATCTTTAAGGCAGACTTACTGCTTTTGTTACATAATGTACCTTTACGATAGCCACACTAGTTTAACACAGACTCAAATGAGAATTATTATTACATGTTGAGGTCAGTCTATTTGACCGTGTTAAATCAACTGTATAATATAAGTTTTATGCATGTGCATTTAGAGCAGTACTGTACTTTAAAGGCTGCCTCTCACACAATCAATCACTCGCACTTCCAGTAGAAGTGAAGTCCACTGGCGAGTGGATCACACAGTAGCTCACCCTGATGTACTCAAGCCAGTGAGTGAGGTGGACGGAGGAGTGCCAGGTGGGCTCGTGGATGGCGGGGTACACCACCTCCTTCAGCTTCCGCAGAGACTCCCTCATCACGTGGATGTTGGGTATCTCCAGGAAGCTCAGCTCCACGTTGGGGTAGAAGCTCTCGCTCTCGTACCCGCCGTCCTTGGCCTGGTCACAGCATGTGAGGGAGGGATCAGGAGGACAATACTAAACAGTTCCTCCCGAAGCAGGCGGCACACTTCGAGAGGAATGGATTTGATTTCAGCTGACAGAGGAAGTCATTTACAACAACAAACTTGTTTGATATTCGTTAATACGGTTTTGGTTGGTTAACTGAGCGCTCCCTTAGACCGGTGGGGTCTCAGATCAGGTCACAATCAATCTTTTCTTACTCATCACACAATGTTTGCACTGCCGTCGTCTGTCGGGATTACGGCAAGTTACATTTGTTGGAGACCTTTAGCATGGTATACATTGGTTTGTTTTCTCCACAGTCACATCCTTTGGTTCTTATGATCATAAGCTGTTTTTTTACTGCAACACACTACATTAATCTAAATGTGGAGGATTGAATCCTCTTTATTGGTCTCATGTCCACACAGTGAGATGTGTTTCTCTGCATGTAACCCATCCTAGTATGAGAAGCCGTGGGTATCAGCTATTGGATATACAGGGGAGCGGTGGAGGGGTCTGGTGCCTTGCTCAAGGGCACTGAGGCAGTGCCCAGGTGTCTCGGGGACTTGAACCGGAGACCTCAGGTTCCCAAGCGCCAAGGCCCAACAGACTGAGCTGCCGCCCCTACGACTACATAGTATACTACAAGTATAAAGGAGCTCAACGTTGTTCCATTTGGGTAGAGTAAGGTCACATCATGGAAACTACAAATCAACTGTAAATTGTTTAAGTTCAGTGATGAAGTCAACCTGCACACCTTGTTGGTGTCCGCCACGCTGCTCTGCCGCGCGTCAAAGATGACGAGCTTGTGGGACTGGGCATTGGCGTCCATGATGGTCTGAAGGAAGCGCTCGTCCTCTTTGCAGCGCCGGTCCGACGGTCCGACCATCGGCTGACCGCTGCGTACGATGGTGGCCTGGGACTCCGGATGGATCCACGACAACACCTGCATCACCAAGAGCTCTATTAGAGCTCTCTAGTACTGAAGAGCTCTATTGGAGCTCTCTAGGACTGAAGAGCTTTAGTGAGAGCTCTCTAGGACTGAAGAGTTTTAGTTAGAGCTCTCTAGGACTGAAGAGCTTTAGTTAGAGCTCTCTATGGGACTGAAGAGCTTTAGTTAGAGAGCTCTCTAGGACTGAAGAGCTTTAGTGAGAGCTCTCTATGGGACTGAAGAGCTTTAGTTAGAGAGCTCTCTAGGACTGAAGAGCTTTATTAAGAGCTCTATAGGACTGAAGAGCTCTATTAAGAGCTCTATATGACTGAAGAGCTTTAGTTAGAGCTCTCTAGGACTGAAGAAATTTATTAAGAGCTCTCTAGGACTGAAGAGCTCTATTAAGAGTTATATATGACTGAAGAGCTCTATTAAGAGCTCTCTAGGACTGAAGTGCTTTAGTTAGAGCTCTCTATGGGACTGAAGAGCTTTAGTTAGAGAGCTCTCTATGGGACTGAAGAGCTTTAGTTAGAGCTCTCTAGGACTGAAGAGCTTTAGTTAGAGCTCTCTATGGGACTGAAGAGCTTTAGTTAGAGCTCTCTATGGGACTGAAGAGCTTTAGTTAGAGCTCTCTAGGAATGAAGAGCTTTAGTGAGAGCTCTCTAGGACTGAAGAGCTTTAGTTAGAGCTCTCTATGGGACTGAATAGCTTTATTAAGAGCTCTCTAGGACTGAAGAGCTTTAGTTAGAGCTCTCTATGGGACTGAAGAGCTTTAGTTGGAGAGTTCTCTAGGATTGAAGAGCTTTAGTGAGAGCTCTCTAGGACTGAAGAGCTTTAGTGAGAGCTCTCTAGGACTGAAGAGCTTTAGTTAGAACGCTATCTAGGACTGAAGAGCTTTAGTGAGAGCTCTCTAGGACTGAAGAGCTTTAGTTAGAGAGCTCTGTAGGATTGAAGTGCTTTAGTTATAGAGAGCTCTATATGGGACTGAAGAGCTTTAGTTAGAGCTCTCTATGGGACTGAAGAGCTTTAGTTAGAGAGCTCTCTAGGATTCAAGAGCTTTAGTTAGAGCTCTGTAGGACTGAATAGCTTTAGTGAGAGCTCTGTAGGACCGAAGCGAGAGGACTTAGGACCTAGAGACAGAGGACCTAAAGGAACTAGAGACAGAGGACCTAGAGACAGAAGACCTAGATGACCTATAGGACCTAGAGACAAAGGACCTAGATACAGAGGACCTAGAGGACCTAGAGACAAAAGACCTAGAGACAAAGGACCTAGAGGACCTAGAGACAGAGGACCTAGAGACAGAGGACCTAGAGACAAAGGACCTAGAGGACCTAGAGACAGAGGACCTAAAGACAGAGGACCTAGAGGACCTAGAGACAGAGGACCTAGAGGCCCTAGAGTAAGAGGACCTATAGATAGAGGACCTAGAGACAGAGGACCTAGAGGACCTAGAGACAGAGGACCTAGAGGACCTAGAGACAGAGGACCTAGAGACAGAGGATCTAGAGGACCTAGAGGACCTAGAGACAGAGGACCTAGAGACAGAGGGCCTAGAGGCCCTAGAGTAAGAGGACCTATAGATAGAGGACCTAGAGCCAGAGGACCTAGACGACCTAGAGACAGAGGCCCTAGAGACAGAGGACCTAGAGACAGAGGGGACCTAGAGGCCCTAGAGTAAGAGGACCTAGAGACAGAGGATCTAGAGGACCTAGAGACAGAGGACCTAGAGGACCTAGAGACAGAGGACCTAGAGGACCGAGAGACAGAGGACCTAGAGACAGAGGACCTAGAGACAGAGGACTCAGAGGACCCAGGGGACACAATACCGGGATGCGGTGCTTGGCCCTGAAGTGAGCCACCCGTCTGAGGTCTTCGTCAGAGATGCTGCTGGGGACCACCAGGAGCGAGGGGTAGGTGTCACACAGCTCATAGCTGCTGTTGACCCTGCTGAAGGCCCAGCTCTCGTTGGGGAGGCCCTAAAGACAAACACACAATCATGAAACACACCAAGGACAACGGTGCCCTTCATTACACTGCCCATACATGCACACTTCATTACACTGCACTTACATGCACACTTCATTACACTGCACATACATGCACACTTCATTACACTGCCCATACATGCACACTTCATTACACTGCACTTACATGCACACTTCATTACACTGCACATACATGCACACTTCATTACACTGCACATACATGCACACTTCATTACACTGCACATACATGCACACTTCATTACATTATACATTTAGGACATTTGGCAGACGCTTTTATCCAAAGCGACTTATTATTATTACACTGCATATACATGCACACTTCGTATTACACTGCATATAAATGCACACTTATTCTGAGCACATTCCCGGGACAGGGGATGCTACAGAAAGTGAAGTTGGTACATTTTAGGTGAAATTGCAGTATACATCTCTACAACCACACTACACAGTGAGGCTGCACACCTGTGGGTCCTTGTTAATGGAGGCCCACAGGTTAAACAGCCTCCACACACACTAGAGGGAGAGCTCTAGCAGGTTCCATCTGCTCGGTTCTCCAGGATTCAAAACTCTGCAATAAACCAGATTCCTCATCTCCCTGAGTCCTTGTGTTCAGGAGGAGCCTCAAGCAGCCAGGTTGACAGCAGAGTGGTGAACCTGGTGAACAGAGCAGTTGGTATCCACCAACCACACATACTCCACAGAACTTAAGCAGTATTAAGTGTACTTGTCTCTTGTATTCAGCCATGGCGTCGTAAATCTTCCATCCATCTACAGGAAACTCCTCCTCGTACCGAAACGCAAACAGAGCCTGCAACACCAGAGGGGTAATATAAAAAAATAGATACAACACGCAAACTTCTCATGAATAATTAGGAAAACCAGCCTGAAAGCTAAACCAGCATGGAAGCTAAACCAGCATGGAAGCTAAACCAGCATGGAAGCTAAACCAGCATGGAAGCTAAACCAGCATGGAAGCTAAACCAGCATGGAAGCTAAGCCAGCATGAAAGCTAAACCAGCATGAAAGCTAAGCCAGCATGAAAGCTAAACCAGCCTGAAAGCTAAACCAGCATGGAAGCTAAACCAGCATGGAAGCTAAACCAGCCTGAAAGCTAAACCAGCATGGAAGCTAAACCAGCATGAAAGCTAAATCAGCCAGATTTGATTTCATATTGAGAATACAGCTATAATAATAACTAACTTATACGGATATGTTATATCTTATCTATAATAATGTTTAGTTAGGAGATAAGGTAGGATATAATAATGTTTAGTTAGGAGATAAGGTAGGATATAATAATGTTTAGTTAGGAGATAAGGTAGGATATAATAATGTTTAGTTAGGAGATAAGGTAGGATATAATAATGTTTAGTTAGGAGATAAGGTAGGATATAATAATGTTTAGTTAGGAGATAAGGTAGGACATAATAATGTTTAGTTAGGAGATAAGGTAGGATATAATAATGTTTAGTTAGGAGATAAGGTAGTATATAATAATGTTTAGTTAGGAGATAAGGTAGGATATAATAATGTTTAGTTAGGAGATAAGGTAGTATATAATAATGTTTAGTTAGGAGATAAGGTAGGATATAATAATGTTTAGTTAGGAGATAAGGTAGGATATAATAATGTTTAGTTAGGAGATAAGGTAGGACATAATAATGTTTAGTTAGGAGATAAGGTAGGATATAATAATGTTTAGTTAGGAGATAAGGTAGTATATAATAATGTTTAGTTAGGAGATAAGGTAGGATATAATAATGTTTAGTTAGGAGATAAGGTAGTATATAATAATGTTTAGTTAGGAGATAAGGTAGGATATAATAATGTTTAGTTAGGAGATAAGGTCAATCTGTGAACTCACCAGGCCCTTGCACAGAGGAAAGGCGACCTTGGCCAACAGGTCTTTGACCTCTGGTTGATTCTCTTCCTTCTTGTAGGCGAACCGGAGACTCCTCATGTCCTGAGAGATTGGTGAATAAAGAGACATCGGCCTAACATATCCTTTCAATATAGTACTCCATACATCTTTTTTTAAAGTTTATATTTATATATTATATTTCCAAAGAATTGTGTTAATTAAAAGAAAACATGTATATGCATAATTATTATAATTTAACTTAAGGATGGATTTCCTTATTGATCCATTTCCACTCTTGTGACCTGGAAGGACTACAGACCCCCTGTGATCTGGAAGGACTACAGACCCCCTGTGACCTGGGAGGACTACAGACCCCCTGTGACCTGGAAGGACTACAGACCCCCTGTGATCTGGGAGGACTACAGACCCCCTGTGACCTGGGAGGACTACAGACCCCCTGTGACCTGGGAGGACTACAGACCCCCTGTGACCTGGGAGGACTACAGACCCCCTGTGACCTGGGAGGACTACAGACCCCCTGTGACCTGGGAGGACTACAGACCCCCTGTGACCTGGGAGGACTACAGACCCCCTGTGACCTGGAAGGACTACAGACCCCCTGTGACCTGGGAGGACTACAGACCCCCTGTGACCTGGGAGGACTACAGACCCCCTGTGACCTGGAAGGACTACAGACCCCCTGTGACCTGGAAGGACTACAGACCCCCTGTGACCTGGAAGGACTACAGACCCCCTGTGACCTGGAAGGACTACAGACCCCCTGTGACCTGGAAGGACTACAGACCCCCTGTGACCTGGAAGGACTACAGACCCCCTGTGACCTGGAAGGACTACAGACCCCCTGTGACCTGGAAGGACTACAGACCCCCTGTGACCTGGAAGGACTACAGACCCCCTGTGACCTGGAAGGACTACAGACCCCCTGTGACCTGGAAGGACTACAGACCCCCTGTGACCTGGAAGGACTACAGACCCCCTGTGACCTGGAAGGACTACAGACCTGTGACCTGGGTCTCAGGATTTGAAGGTCCCTTGAGGTCTGAAGACATGTGGGATCTCACCGTACCTTGCAGACCAGCTCCAGGCCTCTGGTGTTCTCTCCATGGCTCTGCACGTTGATGCTCTCCAACCGGCTTATTGCTCCCAGGTTCACCTCCAGAGAGAACGGGGGATCCTGACAGCAGAACACACACATGACCTAATGGTTCTCAAGCAACAACTCTTCATTTCAGATCAAACAACTCTGCAGAAACTCTGCAGAAAGATGCTATTTATGCACTGGTCCTACTGATGAGGATAATGAGGATGGAATGAGGATGATAATGAGGAGGATAATGAGGATGTAATGAGGATGATAATGAGGATAATGAGGATGTAATGAGGATGATAATGATGAGGATGGTAATGAGGAAGGTAATGAGGATGATGAGGATGATGATGAGGACGGTAATGAGGATGATGATGAGGAGGATGGTAATGATGAGAATGGTAATGAGGAGGATAATGAGGATGATAATGATGAGGATAATGATGAGGATAATGAGGATGATAATGAGGATAATGATGAGGATAATGAGGATGGTAATGAGGATGGTAATGATGAGGATAATGATGAGGATAATGAGGATGATAATGAGGATGGTAATGATGAGGATAATGATGAGGATAATGAGGATGGTAATGAGGATGATAATGAGGATAATGATGAGGATAATGAGGATGATGATAATGAGGATGATAATGAGGATATAATGATGATAATGATGATAATGATGAGGATGATAATGATGATAATGATGATGATAATGAGGATGTAATGAGGAGGATAATGAGGATGGAAATGAGGATGATAATGATGATAATGAGGATGATAATGATAATGAGGGTGATAATGAGGGTGATAATGATGATAATGATGATGATAATGATGATAATGAGGATGATAATGAGGATGGAAATGAGGATGGTAATGAGGATAATGATGAGGATGATAATGATGAGGATAATGATGAGGATAATGAGGATGATAACGATGAGGATAATGATGAGGATAATGAGGATGATAATGAGGTTGATAATGATGATAATGAGGAGGGTAATGAGGAGGGTAATGAGGATGATAATGAGGTTGATAATGATGATAATGAGGAGGGTAATGAGGAGGGTAATGAGGATGATAATGAGGATGATAGTGAGGATGGTAATGAGGATAATGATGAGGATGATAATGATAACGATGATAATGATGATGATAATAAGGATGATAATGAGGATGGTAGTGAGGATGATAATGAGGATGATAATGAGGATGATAGTGAGGATGGTAGTGAGGATGATAATGAGGATGATAGTGAGGATGGTAATGAGGATAATGATGAGGATGATAATGATAACGATGATAATGATGATAATGAGGATGATAATGAGGATGATAATGAGGATGATAATGAGGATGGTAGTGAGGATGGTAGTGAGGATGATAATGAGGATGGAAATGAGGATGATAATGAGGATGATAGTGAGGATGGTAGTGAGGATGGTAATGAGGATGATAATGAGGATGGAAATGAGGATGATAATGAGGATCGTAAGGATGCTGATAATGGTAATGATGATCATGCTAATAATGTTGTGTACCCTTTCCAAGCTGGCGAAGTACAGCTTGTAGTCTGTGACCGTCAAGATCCCAGTTACCAAACCGCTGAATGGACATATATACATGACATCTTTAGCTGTGAAGAGAGACACACACACACACACACACACACACACACACACACACAGTTTGAAGATGAAGTTTAAAACTGTATCATGGTTATTTGGACTCTGACCTCTATTAGGTTATTATGTTTTACTGGCAGAATTGGGTTAGCAGGCACCTTCAAACATTGTGATATTAGTCAGTGGAGACAATGTAGCCCCGCCCCTAAAGCAATGTAGCCCCGCCCAAAAGCAATGTAGCCCCGCCCCTAAAGCAATGTAGCCCCGCCCTAAAGCAATGTAGCCCCGCCCCTAAAGCAATGTAGCCCCGCCCTAAAGCAATGTAGCCCTGCCCCTAAAGCAATGTAGCCCCGTCCCATTGCTTTAGGGGTCGGGCTACATTTTTGTTGCTTTTTGTTTTTAAACAAATGTGTACTTATGTTTGTTGGCCCTCTGTAAAGCGGCCGTGGGTCCCTTAAAAGGTGCTATGTCAATTAAAGTTATTGTTATTATTATTAATAACTTTTTCTATTCCATTGATAGACCTTTGAATGAAGAGGCTGTGACTCCTCACCAGTGAGCTGGATGCTCTCCCCCGGGACCGAGGACACTGGGATCACCTGGACCGAGCTCCGCCCACCTGGCTTCTGCACACGGAACAAACCTCTCAGAGCCGCCGCCAGCTAACCTTCTACCTCATTGTTAATCTCAGAGCCGCCGCCAGCTAACCTTCTACCTCATTGTTAATCTCAGAGCCGCCAGCTAACCTTCTACCTCATTGTTAATCTCAGAGCCGCCGCCAGCTAACCTTCTACCTCATTGTTAATCTCAGAGCCGCCGCCAGCTAACCTTCTACCTCATTGTTAATCTCAGAGCCGCCAGCTAACCTTCTACCTCATTGTTAATCTCAGAGCCGCCGGCAGCTAACCTTCTACCTCATTGTTAATCTCAGAGCCGCCGGCAGCTAACCTTCTACCTCATTGTTAATCTCAGAGCCGCCGGCAGCTAACCTTCTACCTCATTGTTAATTTCAGAGCCGCCGGCAGCTAACCTTCTACCTCATTGTTAATCTCAGAGCCGCCGGCAGCTAACCTTCTACCTCATTGTTAATCTCAGAGCCGCCAGCTAACATTCTACCTCATTGTTAATCTCAGAGCCGCCAGCTAACATTCTACCTCATTGTTAATCTCAGAGCCGCCAGCTAACCTTCTACCTCATTGTTAATCTCAGAGCCGCCGGCAGCTAACCTTCTACCTCATTGTTAATCTCAGAGCCGCCGGCAGCTAACCTTCTACCTCATTGTTAATCTCAGAGCCGCCAGCTAACATTCTACCTCATTGTTAATCTCAGAGCCGCCAGCTAACATTCTACCTCATTGTTAATCTCAGAGCCGCCAGCTAACCTTCTACCTCATTGTTAATCTCAGAGCCGCCACCTAACCTTCTACCTCATTGTTAATCTCAGAGCCGCCAGCTAACATTCTACCTCATTGTTAATCTCAGAGCCGCCGCCAGCTAACCTTCTACCTCATTGTTAATCTAAGAGCCGCCGGCAGCTAACATTCTACCTCATTGTTAATCTCATTGTTAATCTCAGCCGCCGCTAGCTAACATTGAGCCCTCTTGTGATATATATTCCATCACTTAAAAAAGAGAACAAAATCATATATTTAGCTTGTATATGTATGTGCATGCATGTTTGATGGAATGTATTTCAAAAACATGTAACATTGAAGGGCTGCATCGGGGATTAGGATTAGAACGAAAAAAACAAATAAACGGATAAAAGGTATTTTGTAGCAGCCGGCTGGCCCTGAATATATTATCATTTACCAAACTGTAGGGATAAAAGAGGATTTATTATTTGAAGTTATTAGGTACAGGCCAGGAGGAATCGGGCTTAACTGGTTAAGTCAAGCCCTTAAACTGAAGTAATAGTTATATATAATATGTATAAAGCAACCATAGCGTGTAAAATAAAGCAAAGGAAAAACAAAGAGAGAGGAATGAACCTCTGAGTCACGGTGAGAGGTTTCTTCAGAGTCCCACTGCAGAGAGAACAGAAGAGAGACCAGAAGAGAGAACAGGAGAGAGACCAGGAGAGAGACCAGAAGAGAGACCAGGAGAGAGACCAGGAGAGAGAACAGGAGAGAGAACAGAAGACAGACCAGGAGAGAGACCAGAAGAGAGAACAGGAGAGAGACCAGGAGAGAGACCAGAAGAGAGACCAGGAGAGAGACCAGGAGAGAGACCAGAAGAGAGACCAGGAGAGAGACCAGGAGAGAGAACAGAAGAGAGACCAGGAGAGAGAACAGAAGACAGACCAGGAGAGAGACCAGAAGAGAGACCAGGAGAGAGACCAGAAGAGAGAACAGGAGAGAGAACAGAAGAGAGAACAGGAGAGAGACCAGAAGAGAGACCAGGAGAGAGACCAGAAGACAGACCAGGAGAGAGACCAGAAGAGAGAACAGGAGAGAGACCAGGAGAGATACCAGAAGAGAGACCAGGAGAGAGAACAGAAGACAGACCAGAAGAGAGAACAGGAGAGAGACCAGGAGAGAGACCAGAAGAGAGACCAGGAGAGAGAACAGGAGAGAGAACAGAAGACAGACCAGGAGAGAGAACAGGAGAGAGACCAGGAGAGAGACCAGAAGAGAGACCAGGAGAGAGACCAGAAGACAGACCAGGAGAGAGAACAGAAGAGAGAACAGGAGAGAGAACAGAAGAGAGAACAGGAGAGAGACCAGGAGAACAGGAGAGAGACCAGGAGAGAGACCAGAAGAGAGAACAGGAGAGAGACCAGAAGAGAGAACAGGAGAGAGAACAGAAGAGAGAACATAAGAGAGAACAGGAGAGAGAACAGAAGAGAGAACAAAAGAGAGAACAGAAGAGAGAACAGGAGAGAGAACAGGAGAGAGACCAGGAGAGAGAACAGGAGAGAGAACAGAAGAGAGAACAGGAGAGAGAACAGAAGAGAGAACAGGAGAGACCAGGAGAGAGAACAGAAGAGAGAACAGGAGAGAGACCAGGAGAACAGGAGAGAGACCAGGAGAGAGACCAGAAGAGAGAACAGGAGAGAGAACAGAAGAGAGAACAGAAGAGAGAACAGGAGAGAGAACAGAAGAGAGACCAGGAGAGAGACCAGAAGAGAGACCAGAAGAGAGACCAGAAGAGAGAACAGGAGAGAGAACAGGAGAGAGAACAGGAGAGAGACCAGAAGAGATCGATCAGAGGAACCAGATCAGAAGGACATGTTACAAGCAAAGTGTCAACCCAGGAAGTGAAAGGCTCGGCTCAGACAGGAAGCTCCTGTGGTCTGAACCGTTCTCACCACAAGCGACGCTCATCTGACAGCTTAAAAGGTATTTTGTAGCAGCCGGCTGGCCCTGAATATATTATCATTTACCAAACTGTAGGGATAAAAGAGGATTTATTATTTGAAGTTATTAGGTACAGGCCAGGAGGAATCGGGCTTAACTGGTTAAGTCAAGCCCTTAAACTGAAGTAATAGTTATATATAATATGTATAAAGCAACCATAGCGTGTAAAATAAAGCAAAGGAAGAACAAAGAGAGAGGAATGAACCTCTGAGTCACGGTGAGAGGTTTCTTCAGAGTCCCACTGCAGAGAGAACAGAAGAGAGACCAGAAGAGAGAACAGGAGAGAGACCAGGAGAGAAAACAGGAGAGAGACCAGAAGAGATACCAGAAGAACAGGAGAGACCAGAAGAGAGACCAGGAGAGAGACCAGGAGAGAGAACAGAAGACAGACCAGGAGAGAGACCAGAAGAGAGACCAGGAGAGAGACCAGAAGAGAGAACAGGGGAGCGAACAGAAGAGAGAACAGGAGAGAGACCAGGAGAGAGACCAGAAGAGAGAACAGGAGAGAGACCAGGAGAGAGACCAGAAGAGATACCAGAAGAACAGGAGAGAGACCAGAGAGAGAACAGGAGAGAGAACAGAAGAGAGACCAGGAGAGAGAACAGAAGAGAGAACAGGAGAGAGAACAGAAGAGAGAACAGGAGAGAGACCAGGAGAACAGGAGAGAGACCAGGAGAGACCAGAAGAGAGAACAGGAGAGAGACCAGAAGAGAGAACAGGAGAGAGAACAGAAGAGAGAACAGAAGAGAGAACAGAAGAGAGAACAGGAGAGAGAACAAAAGAGAGAACAAAAGAGAGAACAGAAGAGAGAACAGGAGAGAGAACAGGACAGAGAACAGAAGAGAGAACAGGAGAGAGAACAGGAGAGAGAACAGAAGAGAGAACAGGAGAGAGAACAGAAGAGAGAACAGGAGAGAGACCAGGAGAACAGGAGAGAGACCAGGAGAGAGACCAGAAGAGAGAACAGGAGAGAGAACAGGAGAGAGAACAGAAGAGAGAACAGAAGAGAGAACAGAAGAGAGAACAGGAGAGAGAACAGAAGAGAGACCAGGAGAGAGACCAGGAGAGAGAACAGGAGAGAGACCAGAAGAGAGACCAGAAGAGATACCAGGAGAGAGAACAGGAGAGAACAGGAGAGAGAACAGGAGAGAGACCAGAAGAGATCGATCAGAGGAACCAGATCAGAAGGACATGTTACAAGCAAAGTGTCAACCCAGGAAGTGAAAGGCTCGGCTCAGACAGGAAGCTCCTGTGGTCTGAACCGTTCTCACCACAAGCGACGCTCATCTGACAGCTTCACTGAAATTCACCCTTTGAATTAAAACTACAAGTATGTTAACGATATGTATATTTAAAAAGGTCATCAAGCAAATGATCAACCCAGAGATAGTAGCTCCATAGTCATAGAAACCAAACCCTGGGGATACTACATCTTCAGTGATATTTTGGTCAAATTAAACCCTCAAAAACTACTGTCAAATGTCATGGTTGTTATTTTAAAATAACAAGGCATGCTTCCTTGGTACATTTTTTAAGCTTTGGACACGCGTTACTGGGCAGTGGAAACTGTCCCAATGAGAGGAGGACTCTTAGCATCCGAATAGCTCTCAACATCCAACAGTATTCAATCAACTGCCTTTTATCCAAAGCTCTTTACAAGTCATGCCTCCCATTCACCATTCATACACACATTCATCCTCCGAGGGCGGAGTCAGCCATCAAGGAGTCAGCCATCAAGGAGACAGCCATCAAGGAGTCAGTCATCAAGGAGTCAGCCATCAAGGAGACAGCCATCAAGGAGCCAGCCAGCAGGTCAGGAGCAGTTAGGGTTAGGGGGTCTTGCTCAAGGACACCTGCACAGGTTTTGCTTGGAGGAGCCGGGGGATGGAACCAGCAACCTTCCGGTTGTGCTCAGATGCATTGAGTCTGAAGACATGAGGAACCTACCTTACTGTCCGAGGCAGCAGCGTCTGACACTGAGCTCTGACTGGAGATGGTAGCGGCGAACAGCTGCTTGCACCATTCCACATGGGAGCCTGCTGGACTGAGGAGACACACTTCGTAGTTAGGAAGCGCCATTGGTTACCTCATTATCACATTACCTCACTGTTAAGACCATGTTAAAAAAATAAATGTTGTGTTCTGCTATTGATTGGCTAACGATAAGCCAATCAGCACCGCGGGCGGTACTAACGATAAGCCAATCAGTGCCACAGGACAGACTAACGATTAGCTAATTAGCACCGCTGGCGGATACGTTGGTCTCTAGTTCCCAAAGTGGGGCAGCAGCTACTACAAGGCTACAAATACAACAGATCAGTAATAGCCTCTAAAATAAACCCCCTTTTAGCACACACGCCCACTTAGTTGTTTGAACATAATATGTCAATATGTCATTATACCATATACATTATACTTTGGTCATTCATATTGTGTTTGAGCAGATGGGAATATCACTTATATATTTTATAAAGCCCTCTTATATTAAATATAGTTTTCTTGAGGCTGAATAAAGAGCAAAATAGTTAATAACACGGTCTTCATATGTACCATCAGATGAGAGGTAGAGGGGGTAGAGGCCCTTAAAGAGTTAATAACATAATGATAACATCAGATGAGAGGTAGAGGGGGTAGAGGCCCTTAAAGAGTTAATAACATAATGATAACATCAGATGAGAGGTAGAGGGGGTAGAGGTCCTTAAAGAGTTAATAACATAATGATAACATCAGGTGAGAGGTAGAGGGGTAGAGGACCTTAAAGAGTTAATAACATAATGATAACATCAGATGAGAGGTAGAGGGGTAGAGGACCTTAAAGAGTTAATAACATAATGATAACATCAGATGAGAGGTAGAGGGGTAGAGGACCTTAAAGAGTTAATAACATAATGATAACATCAGGTGAGAGGTAGAGGGGGTAGAGGACCTTAAAGAGTTAATAACATAATGATAACATCAGATGAGAGGTAGAGGGGGTAGAGGACCTTAAAGAGTTAATAACATAATGATAACATCAGATGAGAGTTAGAGGGGGTAGAGGACCTTAAAGAGTTAATAACATAATGATAACATCAGATGAGAGGTAGAGGGAATAGAGGACCTTAAAGAGTTAATAACATAATGATAACATCAGATGAGAGGTAGAGGGGTAGAGGACCTTAAAGAGTTAATAACATAATGATAACATCAGATGAGAGGTAGAGGGGTAGAGGACCTTAAAGAGTTAATAACATTATGATAACATCAGATGAGAGGTAGAGGGGTAGAGGACCTTAAAGAGTTAATAACATAATGATAACATCAGATGAGAGGTAGAGGGGTAGAGGACCTTAAAGAGTTAATAACATAATGATAACATCAGATGAGAGGTAGAGGGGGTAGAGGCCCTAAAGAGTTAATAACATAATGATAACATCAGATGAGAGGTAGAGGGGTAGAGGACCTTAAAGAGTTAATAACATAATGATAACATCAGGTGAGAGGTAGAGGGGGTAGACAACCTTAAAGAGTTAATAACATAATGATAACATCAGATGAGAGGTAGAGGGGGTAGAGGACCTTAAAGAGTTAATAACATAATGATAACATCAGATGAGAGGTAGAGGGGGTAGAGGACCTTAAAGAGTTAATAACATAATGATAACATCAGATGAGAGGTAGAGGGGGTAGACGACCTTAAAGAGTTAATAACATAATGATAACATCAGATGAGAGGTAGAGGGGGTAGAGGACCTTAAAGAGTTAATAACATAATGATAACATCAGATGAGAGGTAGAGGGGTAGAGGACCTTAAAGAGTTAATAACATAATGATAACATCAGATGAGAGGTAGAGGGGTAGAGGACCTTAAAGAGTTAATAACATAATGATAACATCAGATGAGAGGTAGAGGGGTAGAGGACCTTAAAGAGTTAATAACATAATGATAACATCAGATGAGAGGTAGAGGGGTAGAGGACCTTAAAGAGTTAATAACATAATGATAACATCAGGTGAGAGGTAGAGGGGTAGAGGACCTTAAAGAGTTAATAACATAATGATAACATCAGGTGAGAGGTAGAGGGGTAGAGGACCTTAAAGAGTTAATAACATAATGATAACATCAGATGAGAGGTAGAGGGGTAGAGGACCTTAAAGAGTTAATAACATAATGATAACATCAGATGAGAGGTAGAGGGGTAGAGGACCTTAAAGAGTTAATAACATAATGATAACATCAGATGAGAGGTAGAGGGGGTAGAGGACCTTAAAGAGTTAATAACATAATGATAACATCAGGTGAGAGGTAGAGGGGTAGAGGACCTTAAAGAGTTAATAACATAATGATAACATCAGGTGAGAGGTAGAGGGGGTAGAGGACCTTAAAGAGTTAATAACATAATGATAACATCAGATGAGAGGTAGAGGGGTAGAGGACCTTAAAGAGTTAATAACATAATGATAACATCAGATGAGAGGTAGAGGGGTAGAGGACCTTAAAGAGTTAATAACATAATGATAACATCAGATGAGAGGTAGAGGGGTAGAGGACCTTAAAGAGTTAATAACATAATGATAACATCAGATGAGAGGTAGAGGGGTAGAGGACCTTAAAGAGTTAATAACATAATGATAACATCAGATGAGAGGTAGAGGGGTAGAGGACCTTAAAGAGTTAATAACATAATGATAACATCAGATGAGAGGTAGAGGGGTAGAGGACCTTAAAGAGTTAATAACATAATGATAACATCAGATGAGAGGTAGAGGGGGTAGAGGACCTTAAAGAGTTAATAACATAATGATAACATCAGTGAGAGGTAGAGGGTAGAGGACCTTAAAGAGTTAATAACATAATGATAACATCAGGTGAGAGGTAGAGGGGTAGAGGACCTTAAAGAGTTAATAACATAATGATAACATCAGATGAGAGGTAGAGGGGTAGAGGACCTTAAAGAGTTAATAACATAATGATAACATCAGATGAGAGGTAGAGGGGTAGAGGACCTTAAAGAGTTAATAACATAATGATAACATCAGATGAGAGGTAGAGGGGTAGAGGACCTTAAAGAGTTAATAACATAATGATAACATCAGATGAGAGGTAGAGGGGGTAGAGGACCTTAAAGAGTTAATAACATAATGATAACATCAGATGAGAGGTAGAGGACCTTAAAGAGTTAATAACATAATGATAACATCAGGTGAGAGGTAGAGGGGTAGAGGACCTTAAAGAGTTAATAACATAATGATAACATCAGGTGAGAGGTAGTATCAGATATCAATAATATCAGAATCAGGAAACAAGTCGGAGGATATCCACACGACGTGTGACGTCATAGATACAGAGAGTTCTACCCCCAGGGCTCGTCTTTAAGCTGAAGTAACCACCGTCCACCCAGCGTTACGATGGGTAGCCTCGAACACCCCTAGCGACCCGTCTCACCCACCTAGCGTTACGATGGGTAGCCTCGAACACCCCTAGCGACCCGTCTCACCCACCCAGCGTTACGATGGGTAGCCTCGAACACCCCTAGCGACCCGTCTCACCCACCCAGCGTTACGATGGGTAGCCTCGAACACCCCTAGCGACCCGTCTCACCCACCCAGCGTTACGATGGGTAGCCTCGAACACCGGACGCGACCCGTCTCGCACACCCAGCGTTACGATGGGTAGCCTCGAACACCCCAAGCGACCCGGATGTTCGAGGCTACCCATCTGTCCCAGCGTGAGGCTGAATCCCTCCACAAATAACACGACATGCAACACATCCGCGTTCCTGTCTGTGCCCCCCTCACCTGTCCAGAGGTCCGCCGGTCGGCCTGCTGGCGGCTCCTCGGCTCGGGGACACCCCGTCCGACGCTCGTTTTTCCATTGGAGCACAAACAGCGAAACCCTTCATGGGACGGATCCGAGTCCGAGTCCGAACACCAGCAGGGGGAGGGAGGAGGAGGGTTGTTGTTGTTCAGGATGCCGTCGCAGACTCGCAGTGCTGCCTCTGATGCTCCTCCTCTCCTCCTCCTCCTGTCTGCATTACCGGCCGTTGTTACGATGGCAGCTCGTCTTCCTCACATCCCTTTGGTCAGCGTCACTAAACTGTATATATATATATACATATCTATATATATCTATATCTATATCTATATAGATATGTCTATATCTATATACCTATATAGATATCTATATAGATATATATATATATGTTATATGTTGTGGTGGAACGTTATGGGAACATGATTCACTGTTTGTATTTAGTGTGTGTTGCACTACGGACCTGTTAGAGTGCGTACCGTGTTGTTGTGGTGTGCTAGCTGGACAGTAGCAAGTAGCAGATGTGTTTCCCCTTTCGTGAAACCACGTCTTCACAGCTACAGGGGGCTAGAATCGCGCTTGTATATACAACGTGAATTCATTCGGTGCGTCATAATATATATAATATATATAATATATATAATATATAATAATTAATCTGCAGATTAATTATTATCGACCCCTATTGATTCAATCTGAGCACATAAGGGCTGAAACGAATTATTCCCACTATCTATTAATCTGATTTGTTGTGGCAATTCAATAATAATAATAATAATTATTATTATTATTATTATTTATTAATTAGATTATTTCCACAGAGCACTGATATTCTGCAGTTAGTGTTTAAAGTGCATTAGGATGGTCACAAGTGAGCCGCCACTCGCAAAATCTTGGGCAAATCAGCCGCTCCTCAATTTTGAATGCGCGCGTATTCTCACCTTTACGGTAAAGCCATGCAAACGGACCGGTTTCTTATTCTACATCCACGGAGCTGATGGGGGGGTTGCGACTTGCAGCCCCTCACTTTTTAGTTGATTTGGTTTGTTACTGATGGCCAGCTCCTTTTCTAATTAACATAAAAAGCACTCTGATAACTTTATTTAGCCTCCGTATTGTTTATGGTTGAATGTGGGAGGTGAACATTTTAGATTCTTAAGTGGGCCCTGACTTGGAAAAGGTTGGGAACCGCTGCATTTAACAAACCCCCAAAACAGTGGTGTAGTCTACTTTTTTGTAGTGGGTATACTGTAATAATTGTACTCATCCATCCTAGAGCGACGCATTGCGGAGCGACACCTGTCTCGAAGCAACACCTCATGAACCATCACACTCACTAATGCATAGTCTTGAGACTGGTTATGTGTTATCAACATGTCAATGTATTATAAGCATTTGTATGTGACTTTTAACTGCCAGTGACATTAACAATAAAAAAATTTAAGAATGAACAATGATGGAAAAAGCCCACTTATCTTCTAGGGTTGAACAATTAATCGAAATTTTTATCAAAATCTCAATATGGCCTACTGCAATTTTTAAGTAATACACAATAAATATGGTCATGCTACAGATGTCCTGACCCACACATCATCATCATCTACACTTAAAAAAACATCCTTGTTTCGCATAGATCTGCACAAATATCACACAATAATCATTTTAAACATATTTTTCAATGCATTAGATATTTATTCAAACTTCTTCAGCCCTATTATCTTCCATAAATCATTGTCAAACGATGTACTGTATCAGCTTAAATGAACAAGCAAACATCCTTGAAGTGCTACAAAACAAATTAGCTTCAAACAAGAAACAAATTAACAAATAAGCTTCACCTCAATAAATGAGGGTTGAAAAAGCACTCAACATGTCCATACTGGGTTCACTGTGTTAGTCCACAAGCCCTGAAAAAAGGATGGAACACTTCTAGACATAGTCTGGTAGTCTACAGAGCTTTCCAGATATGTTTGTACTCAGGCATCTGAGGTGTGCATTGCCTCCTTGCTTGCGTGGCAGAGCGATGGCTTCTCAGCCATGTTGTGACATACTTCCTTGGCTCAAAAAGTGTTACAGGGGGCCCATTGATGCTGATCATCATCAAATGACTTACATTTGACAACAACAGTGTCGATCTCTTGTCTGTGCATATATTGTTCATGAGACTGAAGCCCCTTTCACACTCAGCAGTGCTGCAAGGGATGGTCTTCATGCATTGTATGAGTGGCTTTAAGCTTTCAGGCTCACTGTCTAGGTGCTCAAGGAAATCTCTCATACCATTAACTGCTTGCTCTTCACCAAGATTGAACCGCCTGCAGAGTCGTTTCACTTGTGCCTCACCATGCCGTATGCCAGGGGTTGATGGCCAGTTGCCTGTATCCAGAACACTGAGATCATGAAGCATTTCACCATCAAATGAGAGGCGCTTCACCAAGTTGTTGATCAGACTTTGTAGGAATTGTTTTGCATTGATTGGTGTGAGCTTTGCATTTGACTCCAAGGGAACAGATCCTAAATGTCCCAAAGCTTGTGCAGTCAGTGCCTCCTCAAATTTCTCTCCTTGGGTATCTTTGAATGATGCCAGCACTCTGATGGTGCGCTTTAGAAGATGGTCTGCTCTCAAGAGTGTGACAGAATGGGCCTGGAGTTGCTGAGACAGGTTTGCAAGTTCAGACAGTGCATCAAACATGAGTCCGAGGTCACACAGGAATTCCTTGCTTTGCATTCGACGTGCCAGGCCTCTATAAGTTTGTCTCTCTTTGCTGCTTCTTGTTTGGTCGCCTGCAGCATTTTCAAAGTGTCTATTGAGTGCTTCATATGATGTCCACACAGCCTTTACAGAACGGAAACTGCTGGCCACCCATCGCGTACTTAAAACTCTGCCAATTTTCAGGACTTGCGAGCCCACTTCTTGTGCTGCTTCCAGAAGCTCTCGTGAATTTTTATTGGACTGACTGTAGAGATTGTGGATCTTCTCTAGGAACACTTTGAAGTGGTTGACTGCCTGAACCTCATCCACAGCATCAGATACAGCCAGTTCCAAACGGTGGTTCATGCAGTGCCATGTGAAGAGGTTAGGGTACCTTGCTGTCAGCCTGGTTGCCACACCAGAGTTCTTGCCTAACATGACACTGGCTCCATCAGAAACAAATGAGACGCAGTTCTTTTGAAGCCACTCTTCAGTGAAGCCTGCAGTGTCCAAAGAGTTCAGCAGAGCTTCTTCTATATCCTTTGCCCTTCAACCAGCTCCAGGAACAAAAATTCAGGAGTAGCTCCATCCACTGAGGCTTTCAAGTAGACAATCATTGCAGATTTGTGGCTGATAGATGACGCCTCGTCAATGAGAACAGACAACTTGCTTGAAGACGTCACAATACTGTGAACAATTTTTTTCTGCATCTCTTTTGCTATGTGTTCTACAATTGTTGTGGAACTGTACCTTGAGTGCAGACTAGTGCCCATGTTGGCACCATTTTTTTCCTGAAGCTCAATGAGACTATCATGGTCAGTAAAAGGTTGGTTTATCTTCGCAAGATAGTATGCTGTTCTGAATACAGAATCTGTCTCTGCAAACACAGTCTCTGACACAGCTCTCACCAAATTTCCAACTAAATCCTGTCCACCCTTCTCCGTGAGCTCCTGGGCTATTTTGTGTGCTCTGGACGTCTCATGTCGTCTAATCGTGTTTCTCAAAGAGGCCAGAGATGTTGATCTGCTTGAATCTGAGGACTGGATCTTAAAGTGCACCCACTCCTCAGACATAGACACTCGTTGTTCTGTGAGGACACCGGTTGATTTAGTAGCGCTGCAAAGAGCACAACCTGGAAATAAACAAAACCATGACTAATTAGCATATAACATCTGCAGAAAAGAGCCAAGATTTACTCAAAAGTATTTAATAAACTGCTTACAATATTTACATCATGGCTAACAAATGCATGAAAAGCAGATAAAAGGAGAAAAATGTTCCACTTTTTCAATAGCTAATTATTACTAAATTAGGGATTACTTATTACTGATAACTAACATATAGTAATTGAATGGTGCAAATGTTTTAAATGCACTTTTAACATGACCATGAACTAACTCTCATTTGCATAGTCATTGACTTTATGAATTTCTGTTGTTTAGATCAGCTTTCCTTTGCATGTGTGCTGACATTGACCTAACTGTCTGTCCCTCCACTGTCTGTCCCTCCACTGTCTGTCCTCCACTGTCTGTCCCTCCACTGTCTGTCCCTCCACTCCAACCAACGATCCTGTTCTTCCCTCGCCTGACGTTCAGTCCACAAGGCTGGCCAGGAGCTCTCATCTGTGTCATCATCCCAAACAAGGAGATAATATAAACATTGTGTTCTGTTTATGACTGCACACACACACACACACACACACACACACACACACACACACACACACACACACACACACACACACAACACACACACACACACACACACACACACACACACACACACACACACACACACACACACACACACACACACACACACACACATCACACACACACGCAGTATCTCGCTCCCTTTCTCTTCCATTGATCCACCACACTAACGTTGATCAAGTTAGCTAGTTCTAACCAACTATCCCCTGCTACAGTTACGTTAATGATAACCATGGTAATTTCCCTTACCGGGTAACTTTGCGGTAGCGCCGGGCTCGTTCTCTGTCACCTTTAGGACTGGCCTGCAGTAGCGTGGCGTGGGGAAAATTTTAGGGGAAGCCAGTTTTTGTTGGGTCAATAACGTAACCAGATGAGTGATTACAGCGCCCGGTATCATTTTACACAGTTGTATCATACAGATGCAGGACTTGCACACGCCTGTTATCTAACCGACAGGTCCGCACGCGCTCTCCAGCCAAAACTCTCTCGTCTTATTAATTTAAGCATTCCCCCCCCCCCCCCCCCCAAATGCATAACCAGCCGCTCAATGCGCAGTGCAGATTCGGTAATGAATAAAAAAGCTTCAATTTCACAGCACAATCTATGTGATTTTTTGATTTACCGTGCCTCTCAATTGCCCGTGACAGGTTGGCAAGGTCGATGAATCCTGAAGTTGCCCAAGGATTGTTCAGGGAGCACGAATCCTTGTCAAAAAGAAGACATGGCCAGCAAAATAGACGCTGAAGTTCAGCGCTTCCAGTTAGCCACTCCGTGCGGACATAATTGTCCTCATTGAACGTCCGATTCGCTCCCTTTTTCCTCTGTGCACACAGCTCGAGTGTGGGCATGGGCCTGTCATCTGATTTAATTTTTAGTTGCTGCTGTAGCGGAAGTTTAGTAAAGTTGTTTTTTATTAAGTACGCCAAATCTCCACCCTCCATAATGCTTAATACTATCAAACGGCGAGGATGACAGTTACAGTACTACGTACTGATGTTGATGTGATTTGATTGGATTTGTGAGTCAAGGGATTCCCTTCAAATCGGGGATGCCAGCCGTCTCTGGCCTCCCTTGACATGGCCCTGACCAATCACAGGTTGGCAGGGGGACATGACGTGGGCCTCATCTGATTGGTCAATCCGGGACAATCCCTCCATTTATTTTTTCACCAAGGGAAGCTCATTCGGCTGGCCTCCTCTATTTCACCATAATATCTAGGGGGCGCTGTTGTTTCACTCTTTGTAAAATACTCAATGAGAATGGGGGAGAGACGGTCCGGCAGCAACACACAGGGGCCGTGTTCCATTTCAGGGTCTGCAGCCTAAAAGGCTGCATTTGAAGGCTGCATACGTCACAGCCGCCGCGACAAGGCTGTCCCATTCCGTCGGCTCCTTCAAATGCAGCCTTCAAATGCAGCCTTAATTTCCCGAAATTGAAGTGTGCATCGATGCAGACTTCTGCAGCCTTCGG
>JANIIK010000853.1:0-37500 GCA_027704905.1 Muraenolepis orangiensis | reverse complement strand
CGTTAGAGAAACGTGGGGTTTGTCAGAGCCGAACAAAGTGTGTTGCTGTTGCTTAGCAACAGGCCACAGGCGACGGAAGCCCCAGACGTCCAAAAGTATTAACACAGAAGGGGCGAAGCGTGAAAGCGCAGTCACAAAATATATTTTGTTATGTATAATCGCTCATTTTTAAGAGGGTATACGGAATCACTGGCATTTTCTAGTGGGTATACGGCGTATACCAGCGTATCACGTAGACTACACCACTGCCCCCAAACAAGTAAAAGGTGAGAATACGCGCGCATTCAAAATTGAGGAGCGGCTGATTTGCCCAAGGTTTTGCGAGTGGCGGCTCACTTGTGACCATCCTAATGCACTTTAAACACTAACTGCAGAATATCAGTGCTCTGTGGAAATAATCGAATTAATCAATAATAATAATAATAATAATAATAATAATAATAATAAATAATTATTGAATTGCCACAACAAATCAGATTAATATATTGTGGGAATAATTAGTTTCAGCCCGTATGTGCTCAGATTGAATCAATAGGGGGATTATCTCAGTATAAAGGTCGATAATAATTAATCTGCAGATTCATTATTATATATTATATATATTATATATATTATATATATTATGACGCACCGAATGAATTCACGTTGTATATAAAAGAGCGATTCTAGCCCCCTGTAGCTGTGAAGACGTGACATCATTTCTCATAAATTTGGGCAAAATATTAATTTTAAACCAAAAGGTGTTGAACACATTTGCTCACTTCATACCCCTGAAACTCGATTGACTGATTTGAATTAAAAACGATTTCATTCAGAAGACCAACGACCAGACCACTTGCAATGCCTTCACGGACCACTAGGGGCATCAGGAAGTCCAACGACGGGGAGGACGACAAGACCAACGACCGGGAAGACGACGTGCCTAACAACACGACCAACAGCGGCCCACTTGCAATGCCTTCACGGACCACTAGGGGCATCAGGACGACCAACAACGGGGAGGGATTACATTAACGTGACATGGGTTCCACCTGTAGTTTTTGCACTAAGCGAACCCCATAGAATACAACATGCAGGCCCGGCGCCTCCTATAGGCGGAGTAGGCAAATGCCTAGGGCCTCCGGCATGCGTGCAAATCATTTTTATAACTCTCACACATTACGTGCCAGTGATCATATAACGAATCAAAAACACTGATTTCGCCCCCCCCCCCCCCCCCCCCCCTCTCCAGCAATAGCAATAGGAATAGGAATCTACTACTACAGTTAGTAGACTCCCCCCCCCCCCCCCTTGGACTCCACGATCGTGACATGCCCCCCCCCCTTGGACTCCACGATCGCGACATGCCCTGCCCCCCCCCCCCCCTTGGACTCCACGATCGCGACATGCCCCCCCCCCCTTGGACTCCACGATCGCGACATGCCCCCCCCCCTTGGACTCCACGATCGCGACATGCCCCCCCCCGTTGGACTCCACGATCGCGACATGCCCCCCCCCGTTGGACTCCACGATCGCGACATGCCCCCCCCCGTTGGACTCCACGATCGCGACATGCCCCCCCCCCCCTTGGACTCCACGATCGCGACATGCCCCCCCCCCCCCTTGGACTCCACGATCGCGACATGCCCCCCCCCCCTTGGACTCCACGATCGCGCCATGCCCCCCCCCCCCCGTTGGACTCCACGATCGCGACATGCCCCCCCCCTTGGACTCCACGATCGCGACATACCCCCCCCCCCCGTTGGACTCCACGATCGCGACATTCCTCCCCCACTCCCCTGTTTTTGAAACATGGCCGGTAAGTTTCGAGTCCGGTAAATAAAATCTCAAAGGGGGGCCTCCAGAGACATTTTTGCCTAGGGCCTCCAAAAGCGGCCCTGACAACATGTAAAATAAATGATGTGTTATTACATGTTGTACTATTACATGTTTTACTAGTACATGATGTGTTATTACATGTTGTATTATTACATCATGTAATAATACAACATGTAATAACACATCATGTACTAGTAAAACATGTAATAGTACAACATGTAATAGTACGTCATTGCAGCACGGCCAGGTCTGAGCGGACGTCTCAGCCAATCACGGGCCTCGGCGTCGGCGGTGGTTGCGGTCGACCAATCGGCGTCCGTGGAGGCTGTTTTGAACCGCGCGGGGGGCTCTCGTCCAATCAGGGCGTGTTCTCGCGCGGAGCGGAGCTAGCGCGATGGCTGCGCGCCGCGCGCGGGGGAGGGGGGGGGGGGCGTCTGAGCGCGAGAGTGAGCGCGAGAGCAGAGAGACACACTGAGGAGGCGACGACGCACTACGGGAGGCACCACGCGCACCAGGTACTACTACCGCCGCTCTCACGCCTTTGATCACCATGTATCACCATGTATCACCATTTATATCACCATTTATCACCTCTTATTGTGAACTGAGATTGTACATCGAATGGTTTTTATTCATGCTTTTGTAGTGGTGGGGGGGGGGGGGGGGGAGGGGTAATAACGTGTTCATATATCACATGAATCACGTCGTCGTGTTGTGATAGTGAACGTGATAGTGAACGTGATAGTGAAGCCACACGGAGCCCGCGGTGAGCAGACGGAGGTTGATTCATAACGGTGTGATTCATAACGACGCTAGTATTAGGATTAGTAGTATTATTATATATATTAGTATTAGTATTATTATTATTATATATATTAGTATTAGTATTATTATTATATATGATATATATTATTATTATTATTAGATATGATATATATTAGTATTATTATTATATATTATATATATTAGTATTATTATTATATATATATTAGTATCGGTATTACACGGAGAGGTACTGCATTATATGGAGTGTGTGTAGTGTGTAGTGTGTTGTGTGTAGTGTGTAGTGTGTGTGTATAATGTGTGTGTGCAGTGTAGAATGTGTGTGTGTGTGTATAGTGTGTGTATAGTGTGTGTGTGTGTAGTGTGTGTATAGTGTGTGTGTGTGTGTGTATAGTGTGTGTGTGTGTGTGTGTGTGTGTGTGTGTGTGTGTAGTGTGTTGTGTGTTGTGTGTAGTGTGTAGTGTGTGTATAATGTGTGTGTGCAGTGTAGAATGTGTGTGTGTGTGTATAGTGTGTGTATAGTGTGTGTATAGTGTGTGTGTGTGTGTGTGTGTGTGTGTGTATAGTGTGTGTGTGTGTGTGTGTGTAGTGTGTGTATATATAGTGTGTGTGTGTGTGTGTGTGTGTGTGTGTGTGTGTGTGTGTGTGTGTGTGTGTGTGTGTGTGTGTGTGTGTGTGTGTGTGTGTGTGTGTGTGTGTGGTAGTGATCACCTTGTGTCTACATTAAAATGGCTGGCGGTCTAATCCAGTGACGGGAGACACACACACGCACACACGCACACACACACACACACACACACACACACACACACACACACACACACACACACACACACACACACACACACACACACACACACACACACACACACACACACACACACACACACACACGGAGGTGTTGTCAACACAGTCCGTGCTCGTGCCGCTGATGCGGGAGACGCCGCGCGGTGTTCGTTTCTTCCCGCTCCTCTTTATCTCCTCATGGCGGCGGGACGCGGCGGGTTCTTGTCGTTCTTTGCGTGTTTCCCAACTTCCTCCATTGGAGCCGAGCTGGCGTTACAAATGGCTGGCCGTCGTCTTTGTTACGAGATCACTTCTCAACCAGCGGAGATGACGGCGCGCGCCGCTCGTGTTCTCGTCAGTCCGATGAATTGAGTGTTTCTGGGCTTTCTTTAAAGGGAATGTGCGGGTAGAAGCAGAAGGGGCGGGCTGCCTTTGTTGCGACCAGCAGCTGCGCTTTGCGCTCTGCGCTCTGCGCGCCTCACCAGCAGCTGCGCTCTGCGCTCTGCGCGCCTCACCAGCAGCTGCGCTCTGCGCGCCTCACCAGCAGCTGCGCGCTCTGCGCCTCACCAGCAGTTGCGCTCTGCGCTCTGCGCGCCTCACCAGCAGCTGCGCGCTCTGCGCCCTGTGCTCTGCGCTCTGCGCCTCACCAGCAGCTGCGCGCACTGCGCTCTGCGCTCTGCGCGCCTCACCAGCAGCTGCGCGCTCCGCTCCTTTCCAGAAGCCATTTTACGGTGGGCTCCTCGGAGGAGAAGCTTCTAGCGCAGCGCCGCCATGCCGGGCGGACAGCTGGCTGCGGACAGCTGGAAAAACCGCAGAAAGCGACGACATTAAATGGAAATAAAACGGGAGAATTCAAGATGTACACAAATAAACGGCAGTTTCTCACACGAAACGCGCGTTTCTCAAAATGGAAGATGAATACTTCTGGTGATGATGGTGGATTTCCTTTGGTAGTGCTGGTGAACTATGACAATATAAAACCCTGTTAACCATGGCACTGTGTATTAGCGCTGTGTTGCACTATGTCAGTCAATAAAGGCGTTTTAATGGTTTAATACACTATGTTGTATTGACTGAGAGTTCAACCAATGTCATTTTGGAGTTCTAAATGGATTGTTTCAAATAACAAATGATATCAATACATATTTTTGATTCATCATATTTGTATATACATGTGTATATATGTTCATGTATAATTACATCCAGGTTTCCGGGGCACACTGTAGTTATAGTTTGCACACCTTCTGTTCCAGGTTTTGATCCAGCAATATCTTCACTACTAAGCTTCATTCAACGTCCAGAATGGCCAAGGTGGGTTTGGTCAATCATTCTTATTCTGCCACTGTTTTTGAAAACAGTTGTGATTTTAATCGCACAAGATGTACTACAGTCACTTTAACAACAGTGTTTTCACGCTCAAATGAACTGAAAAATATGCGTTTCATTAGATTAGATTGTAATGTGTTGTCCTTTCACAGCACAAGTACAGTACAGAGAAAATAACTAACATCTAACCAGAGTGCACATGTTGAGGTAAAGTGCAGGTAATATGCAGGGTAGAGCGGTTAAATAAGATGTATCCACTCCTTGTCCTTGAGCCTGGGCGGGACGACGGCAGAACCCCTGACTCAGAAGCTTGTGTGTTCAGGGTCAGTCACCTGAGGACAGAGCCAGTAGCGCCCCTTAAACATGACCCCATGACCCCATGTGCAGGGGGACCCCCGGAAGCCCAAGGGCAAAATGTCCGCCTACGCCTACTTCATCAAGACCTGCCGCGAGGAGCACGAGAAGAAGACCCCAGAGATCCCTGTCAACTTCACCATGTTTTCCAAGAAGTGCTCCGAGAGGTGGAAGGTGAGACGCTCACTACACCGGTTCACTATGAGGGCTGTCACCTGCATCACCACATGGAACCAATACTGACCAGCTCTCACCACTACATGGTTCACTATAAGGCTCTCATCAGTATCACTACATGGTTCACTATAAGGCTCTCATCAGTATCACTACATGGTTCACTATAAGGCTCTTGTCAGTATCCCTATAGGACTCATCAGTATCACTACATGGTTCACTATAAGGCTCTTGTCAGTATCACTATAGGACTCATCAGTATCACTACATGGTTCACTATAAGGCTCTTGTCAGTATCACTATAGGACTCATCAGTATCACTACATGGTTCACTATAAGGCTCTTGTCAGTATCCCTATAGGACTCACCTATATCACTACATGGTTCACTATAAGGCTCTTGTCAGTATCCCTATAGGACTCACCTATATCACTACATGGTTCACTATAAGGCTCTTGTCAGTATCCCTATAGGACTCATCTATATCACTACATGGTTCACTATAAGGCTCTTGTCAGTATCCCTATAGGACTCATCAGTATCACTACATGGTTCACTATAAGGCTCTTGTCAGTATCACTATAGGACTCATCAGTATCACTACATGGTTCACTATAAGGCTCTTGTCAGTATCACTATAGGACTCATCAGTATCACTACATGGTTCACTATAAGGCTCTTGTCAGTATCACTATAGGACTCATCAGTATCACTACATGGTTCCCTATAAGGCTCTTGTCAGTATCACTATAGGACTCATCAGTATCACTACATGGTTCACTATAAGGCTCTTGTCAGTATCCCTATAGGACTCATCAGTATCACTACATGGTTCACTATAAGGCTCTCGTCACTATCACTATCAGGCTCTGGTCTGTGACGCTATAGATGGTGTTATGCACGTTGAGTTCTGTGGAAGTGTTAACTGTATGTGGTGATGGTGTGGGTTCCCCAGACCATCACCAGTAAAGAGAAGGGGAAGTTTGAGGACATGGCCCGACAGGATAAGGTCCGCTTTGACCAGGAGATGCAGCACTTTGCTCCGGGTCGGAAGAAGGGCCAGAAGAAAGACCCCAACGCCCCCAAGAGACCGCCGTAAGGGAACCACACGCACCTAGATGTTTACAACACTGAATCAATGGTCATAATGTCACCGGTGATTTATATTAATTCTATTCTATTGATGCTCTCCCTGTTTTAGCTCTGGCTTCTTCATATTCTGCGCGGATCACCGGGCAAAGATTAAGGCGGTGAGCCCAAACCTGGGCATCGGAGACGTGGCTAAGAAGCTGGGGGAGATGTGGAACAACCTGACAGACGGCAACAAGCAGCCCTACCTGCAGAAGGCCAACAAGCTGAAAGAAAAGTACCAGAAGGTACTTTACCACCTTTCATTACATTACATTACATTACAGGCTTTTAGCAGACGCCTTTATCCAAAGCGTCTTACACTAGTGTGTTTCAACAAAGGAAGGTGAGAGAACAACTCGTCACCTGAAGTCAAAGTCTCCAAGAACTGATTATTTAGTCTTTACTCCTATGTCTTTTACCTATCTCTGGTGTGTTGGTGGTCATGGTTGATGGTTGGTTCTTCTCTGGTGGTCATGGTTGATGGTTGATGGTTGGTTCTTCTCTGGTGGTCATAGTTGATGGTTGGTTCTTCTCTGGTGGTCATGGTTGATAGTTGATGGTTGGTTCTTCTCTGGTGGTCATAGTTGATGGTTGGTTCTTCTCTGGTGGTCATGGTTGATGGTTGGTTCTTCTCTGGTGGTCATGGTTGATGGTTGGTTCTTCTCTGGTGGTCATGGTTGATGGTTGGTTCTTCTCTGGTGGTCATGGTTGATAGTTGATGGTTGGTTCTTCTCTGGTGGTCATGGTTGATAGTTGATGGTTGGTTCTTCTCTGGTGGTCATGGTTGATGGTTGGTTCTTCTCTGGTGGTCATGGTTGATGGTTGGTTCTTCTCTGGTGGTCATGGTTGATAGTTGATGGTTGGTTCTTCTCTGGTGGTCATGGTTGATAGTTGATGGTTGGTTCTTCTCTGGTGGTCATGGTTGATGGTTGGTTCTTCTCTGGTGGTCATGGTTGATGGTTGGTTCTTCTCTGGTGGTCATGGTTGATAGTTGATGGTTGGTTCTTCTCTGGTGGTCATGGTTGATAGTTGATGGTTGGTTCTTCTCTGGTGGTCATGGTTGATGGTTGGTTCTTCTCTGGTGGTCATGGTTGATGGTTGGTTCTTCTCTGGTGGTCATGGTTGATGGTTGGTTCTTCTCTGGTGGTCATGGTTGATAGTTGATGGTTGGTTCTTCTCTGGTGGTCATGGTTGATAGTTGATGGTTGGTTCTTCTCTGGTGGTCATGGTTGATGGTTGGTTCTTCTCTGGTGGTCATGGTTGATGGTTGGTTCTTCTCTGGTGGTCATGGTTGATGGTTGGTTCTTCTCTGGTGGTCATGGTTGATGGTTGGTTCTTCTCTGGTCATAACTGATGGTTGATGGTTGGTTCTTCTCTGGTCATAACTGATGGTTGATGGTTGGTGGTTGATGGTTGGTTCTTCTCTGGTCGATGGTTGATGGTTGGTTCTTCTCTGGTCATAACTGATGGTTGATGGTTGGTGGTTGATGGTTGGTTCTTCTCTGGTCGATGGTTGGTGGTTGGTTCTTCTCTGGTCATGGTTGGTGGTTGATGGTTGATGGTTGGTTCGTCTCTGTTAATGGTTGATGGTTGGTTCTTCTCTGGTCGATGGTTGATGGTTGGTTCTTCTCTGTTCATGGTTGGTGGTTGATGGTTGGTGGTTGCTTCGTCTCTGTTAATGGTTGATGGTTGATCGTTTGTTCTTCTCTGGTCATGGTTGATTCTTCTCTGGTCATGGTTGGTGGTTGGTTCTTCTCTGGTCATGTTGAGGGTTGGTGGTTGATGGTTGGTTCTTCTCTGGTCATAGTTGATGGTTGGTTCTTCTCTGGTCATGGTTGATAGTTGATGGTTGGTTCTTCTCTGGTCATGGTTGATGGTTGATTCTTCTCTAGTCATGGTTGGTGGTTGATTCTTCTCTAGTCATGGTTGGTGGTTGGTTCTTCTCTGGTCATGGTTGATGGTTGGTGGTTGATGTTTGGTTCTTCTCTGGTCATGGTTGATGGTTGGTTCTTTGGTCATGGTTGGTTCTTCTCTGGTCATGGTTGATGGTTGGTGGTTGGTTCTTCTCTGGTCATGGTTGATGGTTGGTGGTTGGTTCTTCTCTGGTCATGGTTGATGGTTGGTGGTTGATGGTTGGTTCTTCTCTGGTCATGGTTGATGGTTGGTGGTTGGTTCTTCTCTGGTCATGGTTGATGGTTGGTGGTTGATGGTTGGTTCTTCTCTGGTCATGGTTGATGGTTGGTGGTTGGTTCTTCTCTGGTCATGGTTGGTGGTTGGTGGTTGATGGTTGGTTCTTCTGTGGTCATGGTTGATGGTGGGTGGTTGATGGTTGGTTCTTCTCTGGTCATGGTTGATGGTTGGTTCTTCTCTGGTCATGGTTGATGGTTGGTGGTTGATGTTTGGTTCTTCTCTGGTCATGGTTGATGGTTGATGGTTGGTTCTTCTCTGGTCATGGTTGATGGTTGGTTCTTCTCTGGTCATGGTTGATGGTTGATGGTCGGTTCTTCTCTGGTCATGGTTGATGGTTGGTGGTTGATGTTTGGTTCTTCTCTGGTCATGGTTGATGGTTGATGGTTGGTTCTTCTCTGGTCATGGTTGATGGTTGATGGTTGGTTCTTCTCTGGTCGATGGTTGATGGTTGGTTCTTCTCTGGTCATAACTGATGGTTTATGGTTGGTGGTTGATGGTTGGTTCTTCTCTGGTTGATGGTTGATGGTTGGTTTGTCTCTGTTAATGGTTGATGGTTGGTTCTTCTCTGGTCGGTGGTTGATGGTTGATGGTTGATTCTTCTCTGGTCATGGTTGGTGGTTGGTTCTTCTCTGGTCATGTTGAGGGTTGGTGGTTGATGGTTGGTTCTTCTCTGGTCATAGTTGATGGTTGGTTATTCTCTGGTCATGGTTGATGGTTGATGGTTGGTTCTTCTCTGGTCCTGGTTGATGGTTGATTCTTCTCTGGTCATGGTTGGTGGTTGGTTCTTCTCTGGTCATGGTTGAGGGTTGGTGGTTTATGGTTGGTTCTTCTCTGGTCATGGTTGATGGTTGGTTCTTCTGTGGTCATGGTTGATGGTGGGTGGTTGATGGTTGGTTCTTCTCTGGTCATGGTTGATGGTTGGTGGTTGATGGTTGGTGGTTGGTTCTTCTCTGGTCATGGTTGATGGTTGGTGGTTGGTTCTTCTCTGGTCATGGTTGATGGTTGGTGGTTGATGTTTGGTTCTTCTCTGGTCATGGTTGATGGTTGGTTCTTCTCTGGTCATGGTTGGTGGTTGGTTCTTCTCTGGTCATGGTTGATGGTTGGTGGTTGATGGTTGGTTCTTCTCTGGTCATGGTTGGTGGTTGGTGGTTGATGGTTGGTTCTTCTGTGGTCATGGTTGATGGTGGGTGGTTGATGGTTGGTTCTTCTCTGGTCATGGTCATGGTTGGTGGTTGGTTCTTCTCTGGTCATGGTTGGTGGTTGGTGGTTGATGGTTGGTTCTTCTCTGGTCATGGTTGATGGTTGGTGGTTGGTTCTTCTCTGGTCATGGTTGGTGGTTGGTGGTTGATGGTTGGTTCTTCTCTAGTCATAGTTGATGGTTGGTTCTTCTCTGGTCATTGTTGATGGTTGGTGGTTGGTTCTTCTCTGGTCATGGTTGGTGGTTGGTGGTTGATGGTTGGTTCTTCTCTGGTCATTGTTGATGGTTGATGGTTGGTTCTTCTCTGGTCATGGTTGGTGGTTGGTGGTTGATGGTTCATGGTTGGTTCTTCTGTGGTCATGGTTGATGGTTCATGGTTGGTGGTTGGTTCTTCTCTGGTCATGGTTGGTGGTTGATGGTTGGTGGTTGGTTCTTCTCTGGTCATGGTTGATGGTTGATGGTTGGTTCTTCTCTGGTCATGGTTGGTGGTTGATGGTTGGTGGTTGGTTCTTCTCTGGCCATGGTTGGTGGTTGATGGTTGATGGTTGGTGATTGGTTCTTCTCTGGTCATAGTTGATGGTTGGTGGTTGATGGTTGGTTCTTCTCTGGTCATGGTTGGTGGTTGATGGTTGATGGTTGGTTCTTCTCTGGTCATGGTTGGTGGTTGATGGTTGGTTCTTCTCTGGTCATGGTTGGTGGTTGATGGTTGATGGTTGGTTCTTCTCTGGTCATGGTTGGTGGTTGGTTCTTCTCTGGTCATGGTTGGTGGTTGATGGTTGGTGGTTGGTTCTTCTCTGGTCATGGTTTATGGTTGGTTCTTCTCTGGTCATGGTTGGTGGTTGGTGGTTGATGGTTGATGGTTGGTTCTTCTGTGGTCATGGTTGATGGTTGGTGGTTGGTTCTTCTCTGGTCATGGTTGATGGTTGGTGGTTGATGGTTGGTTCTTCTCTGGTCATGGTTGATGGTTGGTGGTTGATGGTTGGTGGTTGGTTCTTCTCTGGTCATGGTTGGTGGTTGGTGGTTGATGGTTGGTTCTTCTGTGGTCATGGTTGGTGGTTGATGGTTGGTTCTTCTCTGGTCATGGTTGGTGGTTGGTGGTTGGTTCTTCTCTGGTCATGGTTGATGGTTGGTGGTTGGTTCTTCTCTGGTCATGGTTGGTGGTTGGTGGTTGGTTCTTCTCTGGTCATGGTTGATGGTTGGTGGTTGGTTCTTCTCTGGTCATGGTTGGTGGTTGGTGGTTGGTTGGTTCTGGTGTGGTGTCTTCTGTGGTCATGGTTGATGGTTGGTGGTTGGTTCTTCTCTGGTCATGGTTGGTGGTTGATGGTTGGTTCTTCTCTGGTCATGGTTGATGGTTGGTGGTTGGTTCTTCTCTGGTCATGGTTGGTGGTTGATGGTTGGTTCTTCTCTGGTCATGGTTGATGGTTGGTGGTTGGTTCTTCTCTGGTCATGGTTTGTGGTTGGTGGTTGGTTCTTCTCTGGTCATGGTTGATGGTTGGTGGTTGGTTCTTCTCTGGTCATGGTTGGTGGTTGGTGGTTGGTGGTTGATGGTTGGTTCTTCTGTGGTCATGGTTGATGGTTGATGGTTGGTTCTTCTCTGGTCATGGTTGATGGTTGGTGGTTGGTTCTTCTCTGGTCATGGTTGATGGTTGGTTCTTCTCTGGTCATGGTTGGTGGTTGGTGGTTGGTGGTTGATGGTTGGTTCTTCTCTGGTCATGGTTGATGGTTGGTGGTTGGTTCTTCTCTGGTCATGGTTGGTGGTTGATGGTTGGTGGTTGGTTCTTCTCTGGTCATGGTTGGTGGTTGGTGGTTGATGGTTGGTTCTTCTCTGGTCATGGTTGATGGTTGATGGTTGGTGGTTGGTTCTTCTCTGGTCATGGTTGGTGGTTGGTGGTTGGTGGTTGATGGTTGGTGGTTGGTTCTTCTCTGGTCATGGTTGGTGGTTGGTGGTTGGTGGTTGATGGTTGGTTCTTCTCTGGTCATGGTTGGTGGTTGGTTCTTCTCTGGTCATGGTTGGTGGTTGGTGGTTGGTGGTTGATGGTTGGTTCTTCTCTGGTCATGGTTGATGGTTGGTGGTTGGTTCTTCTCTGGTCATGGTTGGTGGTTGGTGGTTGATGGTTGGTGGTTGGTTCTTCTCTGGTCATGATTGGTGGTTGGTGGTTGATGGTTGGTTCTTCTCTGGTCATGGTTGATGGTTGATGGTTGGTGGTTGGTTCTTCTCTGGTCATGGTTGGTGGTTGGTGGTTGATGGTTGGTTCTTCTCTGGTCATGGTTGATGGTTGGTGGTTGGTTCTTCTCTGGTCATGGTTGGTGGTTGGTGGTTGATGGTTGGTGGTTGGTTCTTCTCTGGTCATGGTTGGTGGTTGGTGGTTGGTGGTTGGTGGTTGATGGTTGGTTCTTCTCTGGTCATGGTTGATGGTTGGTGGTTGGTTCTTCTCTGGTCATGGTTGATGGTTGGTGGTTGGTTCTTCTCTGGTCATGGTTGGTGGTTGGTGGTTGATGGTTGGTGGTTGGTTCTTCTGTGTGTTGCAGGACGTTGCTGACTATAAGTCCAAGGGGAAGGTGGGGGGAGGAGCCAGCATGGTACAGCAGCAGCAACAACAACAGCAGCAACAGCAACAACAACAACAACAACAGCAACACAGCATGATGAATAACGACGATGATGAGGATGAAGACGAGGACGAGGATGAAGACGACGATGAGGACGATGAATAGATGTTTGTTGGTTCTTTTCTTTCTTTCTCTGGGTTAATTGTAACTTATACACTAAAGGTTTTCTGTTGTTGCTGGTAACTCATTTCTGGAGCAGGTCTTCCCAGCGGGGGAACATCAACATCTGTTGAACAACAGATGTTTATAGTGGTGTGTGTGTGTGTGTGTGTGTGTGTGTGTGTGTGTGTGTGTGTGTGTGTGTGTGTGTGTGTGTGTGTGTGTGTTCTTGTACAATGTATTCCAACCCGTTTTTATTTGTGGTTTTAATTGTGAGGACAGATTCAGTCGTTAGTTCCAAGTTGCTAGAAGTCTGTGATTCCCGTGTGGGTTTTGTGTGTTTGTTTAACTGAAGGAATACTCCTGAATTATACCTCGGGACGTAAAACTAGAATTTGGCCGCAGCTCACCTCTGAGCACCAATAATATTACACTCAACCCAATTGTTGAAAGCACATGCTTAAGGTTATAGTAATAAAACATAACTTTACATAACCTGCATTCATTTTCTGATTATGAACCACCGCAAAAAATGTCTCGTTGATGATCAAAAATAGACGGATTTAAGTAGAATGAATGAAATGCTTTCCATCATTCCCTCCGCAGTAGGAATTTCTACTATACTATACAACACTATGCTATACTATAAACAACACTATACTCATGTACTATACTATAAACAACACTATACTCATGTACTATACTATAAACAACACTGTACTCATGTACTATACTATAAACAACACTATACTCATGTACTATACTATAAACAACACTATACTCATGTGCTATACTATAAACAACACTATACTCATGTACTATACTATATACAACACTATACTCATGTACTATACTATAAACAACACTATACTCATGTACTATACTATAAACAACACTATACTCATGTACTATACTATAAACAACACTATACTCATGTACTATACTATAAACAACACTATACTCATGTACTATACTATAAACAACACTATACTCATGTACTATACTATAAACAACACTATACTCATGTACTATACTATAAACAACACTATACTCATGTACTATACTATAAACAACACTATACTCATGTACTATACTATAAACAACACTATACTCATGTACTATACTATAAACAACACGATACTCATGTGCTATACTATAAACAACACTATACTCATGTGCTATACTATAAACAACACTATACTCATGTGCTATACTATAAACAACACTATACTCATGTACTATACTATAAACAACACTATACTCATGTACTATACTATAAACAACACTATACTCATGTACTATACTATAAACTATACTATAAACAACACTATACTCATGTACTATACTATAAACAACACTATGCTATACTATAAACAACACTATACTCATGTACTATACTATAAACAACACTATACTCATGTACTATACTATAAACAACACTATACTCATGTACTATACTATAAACAACACTATACTCATGTACTATACTATAAACAACACTATACTCATGTACTATACTATAAACAACACTATATTCATGTACTATACTATAAAGTTTATAGTATAGTGTATAGAGTATAGTGTTGTTTATAGTATAGTACATGAGTATAGTGTTGTTTATAGTATAGTACATGAGTATAGTGTTGTTTATAGTATAGTACATGAGTATAGTGTTGTTTATAGTATAGTACATGAGTATAGTGTTGTTTATAGTATAGTACATGAGTATAGTGTTGTTTATAGTATAGTACATGAGTATAGTGTTGTTTATAGTATAGTACATGAGTATAGTGTTGTTTATAGTATAGCATAGTGTTGTTTATAGTATAGTACATGAGTATAGTGTTGTTTATAGTATAGTTTATAGTATAAACTATACTATAAACAACACTACTCATGTACTATACTATAAACAACACTATGCTCATGTACTATACTATAAACGATACTATAAACAACACTATACTCATGTACTATACTATAAACAACACTATACTCATGTACTATACTATAAACAACACTATACTCATGTACTATACTATAAACAACACTATACTCATGTACTATACTATAAACAACACTATACTCATGTACTATACTATAAACAACACTATACTCATGTACTATACTATAACTACTATAGTAGTAGTATAGTAGTAGTCTATACTAGACTCTATAGACTAAACTATAATGTTATGTGTATCATTGCAATAAAACCTTTAGGTCGGCTTAAATATTGTTATTGACACATGTTTCATAAGTCTGTTTGGAAAGGGCGTTTTGGTGTGACATTGAAATGAGGACATTATGTACAGTCAAGAGAACCTCACAGCAGATGTATCCTCATCTCTCCTCACTCTGCTTCCTTCTGTCTGCTGAGGGCCCTCACTCTGCTTCCTTCTGTCTGTCTGAGAGCCCTCACTCTGCTTCCTTCTGTCTGTCTGAGGGCCCTCACTCTGCTTCCGTCTGTCTGTTTGAGGGCCCTCACTCTGCTTCCTTCTGTCTGAGGGCCCTCACTCTGCTTCCTTCTGTATGCTGAGGGACCTCACTGCTTCCTTCTGTCTGCTGAGGGCCCTCACTCTGCTTCCTTCTGTCTGCTGAGGGCCCTCACTCTGCTTCCTTCTGTCTGAGGGCCCTCACTCTGCTTCCTTCTGTCTGAGGGCCCTCACTCTGCTTCCTTCTGTCTGCTGAGGGACCTCACTGCTTCCTTCTGTCTGCTGAGGGCCCTCACTCTGCTTCCTTCTGTCTGCTGAGGGCCCTCACTCTGCTTCCTTCTGTCTGAGGGCCCTCACTCTGCTTCCTTCTGTCTGAGGGCCCTCACTCTGCTTCCTTCTGTCTGCTGAGGGACCTCACTGCTTCCTTCTGTCTGCTGAGGGCCCTCACTCTGCTTCCTTCTTTCTGAGAGCCCTCACTTTACTTCCATCTGTCTGCTGAGGGCCCTCACTCTGCTTCCTTCTGTCTGTTGAGGGCCCTCACTCTGCTTCCTTCCGTCTGTTGAGGGCCCTCACTCTGCTTCCTGCCGTCTGTTGAGGGCCCTCACTCTGCTTCCTTCCGTCTGTTGAGGGCCCTCACTCTGCTTCCTTCTGTCTGTTGAGGGCCCTCACTCTGCTTCCTTCCGTCTGTTGAGGGCCCTCACTCTGCTTCCTTCTGTCTGCTGAGGGACCTCACTGCTTCCTTCTGTCTGCTGAGGGCCCTCACTCTGCTTCCTTCTGTCTGCTGAGGGCCCTCACTCTGCTTCCTTCTGTCTGAGGGCCCTCACTCTGCTTCCTTCTGTCTGAGGGCCCTCACTCTGCTTCCTTCTGTCTGCTGAGGGACCTCACTGCTTCCTTCTGTCTGCTGAGGGCCCTCACTCTGCTTCCTTCTTTCTGAGAGCCCTCACTTTACTTCCATCTGTCTGCTGAGGGCCCTCACTCTGCTTCCTTCTGTCTGTTGAGGGCCCTCACTCTGCTTCCTTCCGTCTGTTGAGGGCCCTCACTCTGCTTCCTGCCGTCTGTTGAGGGCCCTCACTCTGCTTCCTTCCGTCTGTTGAGGGCCCTCACTCTGCTTCCTTCTGTCTGTTGAGGGCCCTCACTCTGCTTCCTTCCGTCTGTTGAGGGCCCTCACTCTGCTTCCTTCCATCTGTTGAGGGCCCTCACTCTGCTTCCTTCCGTCTGTTGAGGGCCCTCACTCTGCTTCCTGCCGTCTGTTGAGGGCCCTCACTCTGATTCCTTCCGTCTGTTGAGGGCCCTCTCTCTGCTTCCTTCTGTCTGTTGAGGGCCCTCACTCTGCTTCCTTCCGTCTGTTGAGGGCCCTCACTCTGCTTCCTTCCGTCTGTTGAGGGCCCTCACTCTGCTTCCTTCTGTCTGTTGAGGGCCCTCACTCTGCTTCCTGCCGTCTGTTGAGGGCCCTCACTCTGCTTCCTTCCGTCTGTTGAGGGCCCTCACTCTGCTTCCTTCTGTCTGTTGAGGGCCCTCACTCTGCTTCCTTCCGTCTGTTGAGGGCCCTCACTCTGCTTCCTTCTGTCTGTTGAAGGCCCTCACTCTGCTTCCTTCCGTCTGTTGAGGGCCCTCAAACTGCTTCCTTCTGTCTGTTGAGGGCCCTCACTCTGCTTCCTTCCGTCTGTTGAGGGCCCTCACTCTGCTTCCTTCTGTCTGTTGAAGGCCCTCACTCTGCTTCCTTCCGTCTGTTGAGGGCCCTCACTCTGCTTCCTTCTGTCTGTTGAGGGCCCTCACTCTGCTTCCTTCCGTCTGTTGAGGGCCCTCACTCTGCTTCCTTCTGTCTGTTGAGGGCCCTCACTCTGCTTCCTTCTGTCTGTTGAAGGCCCTCACTCTGCTTCCTTCCGTCTGTTGAGGGCCCTCACTCTGATTCCTTCCGTCTGTTGAGGGCCCTCTCTCTGCTTCCTTCTGTCTGTTGAGGGCCCTCACTCTGCTTCCTTCCGTCTGTTGAGGGCCCTCACTCTGCTTCCTTCCGTCTGTTGAGGGCCCTCACTCTGCTTCCTTCTGTCTGTTGAGGGCCCTCACTCTGCTTCCTGCCGTCTGTTGAGGGCCCTCACTCTGCTTCCTTCCGTCTGTTGAGGGCCCTCACTCTGCTTCCTTCTGTCTGTTGAGGGCCCTCACTCTGCTTCCTTCCGTCTGTTGAGGGCCCTCACTCTGCTTCCTTCTGTCTGTTGAAGGCCCTCACTCTGCTTCCTTCCGTCTGTTGAGGGCCCTCAAACTGCTTCCTTCTGTCTGTTGAGGGCCCTCACTCTGCTTCCTTCCGTCTGTTGAGGGCCCTCACTCTGCTTCCTTCTGTCTGTTGAAGGCCCTCACTCTGCTTCCTTCCGTCTGTTGAGGGCCCTCACTCTGCTTCCTTCTGTCTGTTGAGGGCCCTCACTCTGCTTCCTTCCGTCTGTTGAGGGCCCTCACTCTGCTTCCTTCTGTCTGTTGAGGGCCCTCACTCTGCTTCCTTCTGTCTGTTGAAGGCCCTCACTCTGCTTCCTTCCGTCTGTTGAGGGCCCTCACTCTGCTTCCTTCTGTCTGTTGAGGGCCCTCACTCTGCTTCCTTCTGTCTGTTGAAGGCCCTCACTCTGCTTCCTTCCGTCTGTTGAGGGCCCTCACTCTGCTTCCTTCCGTCTGTTGAGGGCCCTCACTCTGCTTCCTTCCGTCTGTTGAGGGCCCTCACTCTGCTTCCTTCCGTCTGTTGAGGGCCCTCACTCTGCTTCCTTCCGTCTGTTGAGGGCCCTCACTCTGCTTCCTTCCGTCTGTTGAGGGCCCTCACTCTGCTTCCTTCCGTCTGTTGAGGGCCCTCACTCTGCTTCCTTCCGTCTGTTGAGGGCCCTCACTTTGCTTCCTTCCGTCTGTTGAGGGCCCTCACTCTGCTTCCTTCCGTCTGTTGAGGGCCCTCACTCTGCTTCCTTCCGTCTGTTGAGGGCCCTCACTCTGCTTCCTTCCGTCTGTTGAGGGCCCTCACTCTGCTTCCTTCCGTCTGTTGAGGGCCCTTTCCTTCCTTTCCTTGTCTTCTTCTGCTCTTCTTTCTCTTCTTTCCTCTCTTCTAAATCTAAACTACGAGATAGAAGTTATTGGAGAAATGAAACTTTGCACATGCATAGATATTCACCATGAAACACGTCTCACTCCTCATGTAATTTACATGTAATCTCAAACATAATTTATAGAATAATATAAATAATAAGATGATGGTTCTATAAGGCTTCGCTATGCGCTATACGACGTCCATAGGTCAAAATGTAAAGATCCCTGAATTTCGAGAAATCTACCTTTGGACATATCATCAGTGGCTCTAGATTCAAAGAGTTATGGTTTTATGGGAACCAGAAGGCCTTCCGATAAATGACATGGGCCAAATCAATGGGAAAAGGGTCGCAAGGTGGACTCAAACACCAAATCAGCTGTAGTGATACTGGATGACGCAGCACCACAGGGCCTTCCTACTGATTCAACATCAAGATGATTTGATTTGCCATATGCAGTACAATGGAATGCTAACTCCCCATTCACTCCCGCCAAATTAATTTCCTACACTATATACTATACTATGTTCTAAACGTATACTATACAACACAATACTATAACAATACTGAACAAAACTAAAATAACAATAAAAATAACAAAGTGACTGATGGATAATATGTTCATGTGGTTAATTGTGCAAAAAGCATTTAAAAAGCATTTTAAATTGCCAGTAGTGCAGCAGCATCATAAATACAGTGCAGTAACTGTAATGAGTCCAGCAAAAGTATGATAGTGTATGATAGTGTAATGTAATATGGATGACCATGATATGATAGTGGCAGCACTTGTAGCAGTTCAGTAGGTCACTGCCTGGATAAAAACTGTCCTTGAACCTGCTAGTCCTTGTACGGATGCTGCGGATCGGTGACTGCAGGGGGAAAATAGGCCTTATACCGATCTGGTCCTACAGATCTCCTCAATGCATGGAAGTTCACACCCAATGATCTTCTCTGCCGTCCTCACGACCCTCCTGGATAGCTTTCTTGTCCAGTGCAGTGGTGTTTCCGTACCACACAGTGACGCCACTCGTTAGGACACTCTCTACGGGGCCACGGTAGAAGTTCACTAGCCACCGTTTGCATATGCTGTTTCTCCTTTACCTTCTTCAGCATGACCTCTGTGTTGCATGTCCACGCCAGGTTGTCGGAGATCTGTAGTCCCAGGAAACGGAAGCAGCTGACGACTTCCACCGGTGTCCCTTCCAGGCTGATGGTGGAGTGGGTGCCCCGGTGGCTCCTGAAGTACACGATGAGCTCCTTCTTGCTGATATTCAGTGTGAGGCTGTTGTCCTCACACCATGGCGTCAGCCAGACTATCTCATCTCTGTACACCGCCAGCTTGTCAAGCGCACAGGACGGAACTCCATCTGGACCGGCTGCCTTCCCTGCCTTCACCCTCCCGAAGGTTCTGCGGACCTCGGATTTGGACAGTTGTAGAACGTACAAGTGTGCTTAATGGTGGTGTAACTGTGATGGAGTCTTATGTCTTGTCGGACATAAGATGTGTTGGTAGTATTTTGATAGTTTGATAGTATTTGGATCGGTGGAGATTTTAATCATGAATCATCTGCAAAACCCTGACCAATTTCAGACAATATGTCCCCTGTAAGACAAGGAGAGAAGGATCCTTGATCTGCTGCTCAGGATGCATACAGCTCTACTGCGCCTCCCCGCCTCGCAAGATCAGATCCCAACCTGATACAACATACAGGCCTGTCATCAGGCAGCCGTCCACCACCACAGGACCCTGAAGGTGTGCTCTGAGGAGGAATATTTCAATAGATTGGGACCTATTCCTGGAGGACCATGGGAAACACATTGACAGCCTCTCCAACTGTGCCACAGATGACATCCGCTTATGAAGACGGATTTCATGGCAGAGGGAGCTCAACAGTATCTTTTACAGAAGCTGGTGTGACAGCACAAAGGAGGTGTGGGATGAGATGAAGAAGATAACAGGGTTAGCGTCAGTGTGGAGTAGCCGAGGAGGAGCTGGGACTGTGTTAATGAGATGAGCCATCCGCCGTAAGCTCAGCATGGCTTCTGCTGCAGTTACTGAAGAGAGGGCTACCAGTGACCAGCCCTCCTGACCACTCAGGTGGGAAGGGAGCCGACCATGCTCAGGGTCAGTAAGACCAGCCCTCCTGGCCACTCAGGTGGGAAGGGAGCCGACCAGGCTCAGGGTCAGTAAGACCAGCCCTCCTGGCCACTCAGGTGGGAAGGGAGCCGACCAGGCTCAGGGTCAGTAAGACCAGCCCTCCTGGCCACTCAGGTGGGAAGGGAGCCGACCAGGCTCAGGGTCAGTAAGACCAGCCCTCTTGGCCACTCAGGTGGGAAGGGAGCCGACCAGGCTCAGGGTCAGTAAGACCAGCCCTCCTGGCCACTCAGGTGGGAAGGGAGCCGACCAGGCTCAGGGTCAGTAAGACCAGCCCTCCTGGCCACTCAGGTGGGAAGGGAGCCGACCAGGCTCAGGGTCAGTAAGACCAGGGCTCCAGGCGTCATGAAGACCTTTGGACTCCCTGCAGTTTGCTCACCAGGCCCACATCAGCATTGAAGACCAGCTCACCTGCCTGCTGCATCGGACATCCGATCCCCTGGAGAGCCCCCCTCAGACCACTCCCTTACTGAGGTACCTGGTCCACTGGTGATGGTCCAGTATGCCACCTTCTAGCCAGAGGCTTTTCCTTTCCACAGGTGAAGACAAAGTTGAAAGCCAGAGGGTCATGCCATTTACCCAAGTTTGAATCCATAAGGAAATCCTGACCGACCAGAGTACCCGATTAATACCCCGCACAATGATGGTCAGGTGGAACAATTTAATAAAATACTGAAAAACCCATCCAACATCACATCACACATCACATCACTGAGCTGGACTTTCTGGACTCATTACAGTTACAGCACTGTACTCATGATGCTGCTGCTGCACTACTGGCACTTTAAAATGCTTTTTGCCGAATTCAACACATTTATATATCATCCATCAGTAGCTTTATTGTTATTTTTATTGTGTACAGTATTGTTATAGTATAGTGTTGTATAGAATAAGTATAGTACATAGTATAGTATATAGTGTTCAATTGTAGGAGATTCAAACTGCGGTAGGGAATGGGAATTTTCACAGGGAAGTTGATGAGAGCTGCAAACAGCGGTGTCTACAAGCCTACTGGAACCTACAAAAGGATTATAAGGAAGGAACACAAGAACTTTGAGAGACTGCTCATATGAGTCATTTGAGTAAGAGATTCTGCTCTGACAACTAAGCTAAACTTTTACCTGTTAAGATTGTGCACGGCACAACAGAAAGTTAATGTTCAGTGGACTTTTTTCTGTGAAGAACCCAGAGAGGGTTATTTGGTTATTATTTATTTCATAAATAGTGTTATTTATTTCATTAATAGTGTTATTATTTATTTCCTGACTTTTTTTTCTGTGAAGATCCCGGAAAGGGTTATTAATATTTGGTTATGTGTGGCTTTCTGGAAAACAATAAATGTTTACGTTTAGGACCCCTGCGATCGTCACACTTTTTCTGTTACAAACTGACCCCGGCCCCCATCAGAGAAGGGAAAAGTTATGTGGCCCTCACAGGAAAAAGTTTGGGGACCCCTGCTCTACACAGTCCTGGAAAACGGTAGGAATGATTGATTACAAGGTTCATTACAGTACAATTCAACCATATCAAGCTGCTTAAAAAGCAGAAAAAAACAGGAAACTGTTCGCCACGGCAACCAGCACGAGAGCGACCCCTTGGGGTCGGATCTGAGAGCAGACGAGTCCAGGATGTGAGGGAGCTCCTGGACCATTTCCAAGAGGTGTTCTCTCACTTTGCGGGGTGCATGGACCTTATGGACCTTGTGTGGTACAAAGGTCCACCTTGGTTCTCCAGGCCAAGCACCAAGGCTCGGGCAAAGTGAGACTGGTTGAGGTACACTATTGGGCTCCGAAAGGCCATCAACAGGGCCCTCACAGGACCAATAAGCAGCTGACATCTTTGTTTATTCCACATCTTGGTCCTCCGGCTGGCAGCCTCGGAGAGAGCCTCTTTTCAGGCATTAAAACGCCATCATTTAAAAGTTATATTCAGACAAATCAAGAATATATATTTTTTAATTTGTAATTTGTAAAAAAAAAAAAAAAAAGATCAGAGATTTCAACAAACATATGGTACTTCAAATGTAACAACTGTAATTTCTAAAAAGCAAAAAGAAACAAATTCAACAAGGCCAAATGCACAAAGATGCATCTCTGTAGTTCCAAGATGGTGGCAGGTGTGCGTCTACAGCGGCGGGTCCAGCATGACCTCGCAGGTGCGTCCCAGCTCGCCCAGCTTGACCTTAGCGTACTCCGCCCTGTTCAGCGCCATCTGACAATCCTTCCTGGCCGAGTAGGTGGAGCCTTCGTGAGGTTGGCCTGTCGCCACCTGGAGACGACACACACACACACACAGGGGTTAAAGGGTTAAACCTGTAGCCGCTGTATCCAACGTCACTACGGTCATAATCACGTCATACCTGTGTGAGATAGCGGATCTGGCCACTTAGTTCGCTCTCGATTCTGTTCACAGAGCTGAGGAACTGAGCCAGCTGTCGGTCCAGGAAGCTGGCGTTGTGCTTGTCTTTGGAGAGCTCCAGGAGGACGTTACCTGGAGCCCACATGGGAGAATGACGGAGTGTTCATAGCTCTCCTGTGTGGAGGCTCTATGGAGAATGACGGAGTGTTCATAGCTCTCCTGTGTGGAGGCTCTATGGAGAATGACGGAGTGTTCATAGCTCTCCTGTGTGGAGGCTCTATGGAGAATGACGGAGTGTTCATGGCTCTCCTGTAGTTGGTCTCTATGTAGTTGGGTCCAGGACAGCAATACCTTTGCCATTCTCTGGCTAAGAGGTTTGTGATTGATTTGACAGGAGTCATCTTGAAACATTTCCTTTTGAACCAGAGCACCTAGAATCATGTATGAAACACTTTTCTTTGTGTAAGTCGACCCGAGGATTCCAATTCTGACCTCAGCTTGACCCTATGACTATCGTTTAGAGCCAGCATGGCGGTGGCTCATTTGACCCACTCAAAAGGGTCAATTGATTGACAGCTACCTAAATAGACATTGGTGACATTACTTTGTGAAAATATTAATATTACTTACTTGACACTGACATTGCATTAAAGAAATGTATTTTTTCTGGTGAACTCACATAACCGTAATACCACCGGCAGCATAACAAAGATTTCCCCTTAGCTGCATACTGTACACAGTATTAGTGAACAGTTAGCTACATACTGTACACAGTATTAGTGAACAGTTAGCTACATACTGTACACAGTATTAGTGAACAGTTAGCTACATACTGTACACAGTATTAGTGAACAGTTACATCCAGAAGTCGTGTTGTTAATGTCTTATTCAATTAAATGATCTGAGTGCAACGACTGAACAATCCACTGTGGTCATCAGCACATTGTCAGCTATCAGTTTGACAGAAAGCAGGGCTAGCAGAACAAAGCCTTAGCTACCACCTCGCAGCCTATTAGGTGCTGTTATGATCTACCAGAATACATGTCATTTAAAAGGTAACAATCTACTGTAAAACATCTCACCTAGAAAAGTTATTTCTCTACTAGATGGTGGCCATCTTGGATGCATGGGCCAAAAGCGATGTTAAAACCTCAAACGGTCGTCAGAATCTGAGTCCTTGTGGTCGACTTACACGAAAAAGTGTCTTCATACATGATTCTAGGTGCTCTGGTTCAAAAGGAAATGTTTCAAGATGGTTCAGCGTCTTGGATTTGGCTCTCTGGCAAAGAATCCCGGGATTTTTGGGAGGGACCTTGGAAGTCAAAGCAATCATCAAAACATCTGAGCCTAAAAATGGTCATGGAATGAAGGTTCTCAACCGATATAGACCTGAAAGTGTTTAGCATCTCATCCCCTCGGTCCAAGACCCAGCAATAAAGTCAAGTTTTTATAACGTTTTACTTTTGCTTGCTGAGTACAGCGACAAATGATTACTTTTAAAGCATAGTTGTTCTCCTTAGACGGTCTTCTATCACACCAGCGTATAACATCTCATTGCTGTTTATGTATTATTAGGTTTATATTATTAATTAGGTTTAATTTGTTACGGGTCTTCCAAGAGCAGAGCCACCATCATTATATTTATTTATTGTTGAGAAAATACTGGAAAAAACTAAAGTAGAAAGGTTGATTTGAGTATGGGTCGAAGCTTTGGACACTTTCGGATGCCATAGGTTCAAACGGATCTTTGGAAGCTGTCAAAATGTACCCCCAAAACCAAACTAAAATGCTTGGAAAAACCAACAGACACGAGTTGTATAATATTGTCAATTTGCTACAACGTCCATGGTGCATCGGTGGCAAGCGGGAGTGGATCCCGAGCCGTTGGAGAGAGCGTTCTGAGAGACGGATAAAAGCTTGGCTACTTTCTTTTGAGTTCCATATTTTATATTTTTTAACCTGTGCACTATGTGGATGACATCTCTATGTTCTGTGCTCCTAAGACTCTGCAGTGACCCCCTCCCTCTGGACAGACTCTGCAGTGACCCCCTCCCTCTGGACTCACCCTTCAAAGACTCTGCAGTGACCCCCTCTTTCTGGACTCACCCTTCAGAGACTCTGCAGTGACCCCCTCTTTCTGGACTCACCCTTCAGAGACTCTGCAGTGACCCCCTCCCTCTGGACTCACCCTTCAGAGACTCTGCAGTGACCCTCTCTCTGGACTCACCCTTCAGAGACTCTGCAGTGACCCCCTCCCTCTGGACTCACCCTTCAGAGACTCTGCAGTGACCCCCTCCCTCTGGACTCACCCTTCAGAGACTCGGCAGTGACCCCCTCCCTCTGGACTCACCCTTCAGAGACTCTGCAGTGACCCCCTCCCTCTGGACTCACCCTTCAGAGACTCTGCAGTGACCCTCTCTCTGGACTCACCCTTCAGAGACTCTGCAGTGACCCCCTCCCTCTGGACTCACCCTTCAGAGACTCTGCAGTGACCCCCTCCCTCTGGACTCACCCTTCAGAGACTCTGCAGTGACCCTCTCTCTGGACTCACCCTTCAGAGACTCTGCAGTGACCCCCTCTCTCTGGACTCACCCTTCAGAGACTCTGCAGTGACCCCCTCCCTCTGGACTCACCCTTCAGAGACTCTGCAGTGACCCCCTCTCTCTGGACTCACCCTTCAGAGACTCTGCAGTGACCCCCGCCCTCTGGACTCCCCCTTCAGAGACTCTGCAGTGACCCCCTCTCTCTGGACTCACCCTTCAGAGACTCTGCAGTGACCCCCTCCCTCTGGACTCACCCTTCAGAGACTCTGCAGTGACCCCCTCCCTCTGGATTCACCCTTCAGAGACTCTGCAGTGACCCCCTCCCTCTGGACTCACCCTTCAGAGACTCTGCAGTGACCCTCTCTCTGGACTCACCCTTCAGAGACTGCAGTGAACCCCTCCCTCTGGACTCACCCTTCAGAGACTCTGCAGTGACCCCCTCTCTCTGGACTCACCCTTCAGAGACTCTGCAGTGACCCCCTCCCTCTGGACTCACCCTTCAGAGACTCTGCAGTGACCCCCTCTCTCTGGACTCACCCTTCAGAGACTCTGCAGTGACCCCCGCCCTCTGGACTCCCCCTTCAGAGACTCTGCAGTGACCCCCTCTCTCTGGACTCACCCTTCAGAGACTCTGCAGTGACCCCCGCCCTCTGGACTCCCCCTTCAGAGACTCTGCAGTGACCCCCTCTCTCTGGACTCACCCTTCAGAGACTCTGCAGTGACCCCCTCCCTCTGGACTCACCCTTCAGAGACTCTGCAGTGACCCCCTCCCTCTGGATTCACCCTTCAGAGACTCTGCAGTGACCCCCTCTCTCTGGACTCACCCTTCAGAGACTCTGCAGTGACCCCCTCCCTCTGGACTCACCCTTCAGAGACTCTGCAGTGACCCCCTCTCTCTGGACAGACTCTGCAGTGACCCCCCTCACTCTGGACTCACCCTTCAGAGACTCTGCAGTGACCCCCTCCCTCTGGACTCACCCTTCAGAGACTCTGCAGTGACCCCCTCCCTCTGGACTCGCCCTTCAGAGACTCTGCAGTGACCCCCTCTCTCTGGAATCACCCTTCAGAGACTCTGCAGTGACCCCCTCCCTCTGGACTCACCCTTCAGAGACTCTGCAGTGACCCCCTCCCTCTGGACTCACCCTTCAGAGACTCTGCAGTGACCCCCTCCCTCTGGACTCACCCTTCAGAGACTCTGCAGTGACCCCCTCTCTCTGGACAGACTCTGCAGTGACCCCCCTCACTCTGGACTCACCCTTCAGAGACTCTGCAGTGACCCCCTCCCTCTGGACTCACCCTTCAGAGACTCTGCAGTGACCCCCTCCCTCTGGACTCCCCTTCAGAGACTCTGCAGTGACCCCCTCCCTCTGGACTCGCCCTTCAGAGACTCATCAGTGACCCCCTCCCTCTGGACTCACCCTTCAGAGACTCTGCAGTGACCCCCTCCCTCTGGACTCGCCCTTCAGAGACTCTGCAGTGACCCCCTCTCTCTGGAATCACCCTTCAGAGACTCTGTAGTGACCCCCTCCCTCTGGACTCACCCTTCAGAGACTCTGCAGTGACCCCCTCTCTCTGGACTCACCCTCCAGAGACTCTGCAGTGACCCCCTCCCTCTGGACTCACCCTTCAGAGACTCTGCAGTGACCCCCTCTCTCTGGACTCACCCTCCAGAGACTCTGCAGTGACCCCCTCCCTCTGGACTCACCCTTCAGAGACTCTGTCTAGGGGCGGCAGTAGCTCAGTCTGTTGGGACTTGGCTTGGGAACCGGAGGGTCACCGGTTCAAGTATGGAGTGAGAATTGGTATTGGAAAAAGGTGCCAGACCGCCTCCTGGGCACTGCCGAGGTGCCCTTGAGCAAGGCATCAGACCCCTACACTGCTCCCTGGGCGCTTTATCCACTGGCAGTGTGCATATTGCATATTACATTACACTATCATACTTTTGCTGGACTTTCTGCACTGTACTGCACTGTGATGCACATGATGCTGCTGCACTACTTTAAATGCTTTTAAATGCTTTTAAATGCTTTTTGCACAAACCTAAATCTGAGAGGATGTAATCCTCTTTATTGGGCACATGTTCACACAGTGTGAGGAGTTTCTCTGTATTGAACCCATCCTAGTATGAGGAGCAGTGGGTATCAGCTATTGGATATACAGGGGAGGGGTGGAGGGGTCTGGTACCTTGCTCAAGGGCACTGAGGCAGTGCAGCCCAGGTGTCTCGGGGACTTGAAAACCGACGTCAGTAGTAGGGCTGCCGCCCCACAATTCACCATATGTATCATTTATCAGTCACTTTATTGTTATGTTTATTGTGTACAGTATTGCTATAGTATGGTGGTGTATAGTATAGAACATAGTTGTTGTTGTATAGTATCTAGTATAGCATCATAGGTAGTATATAGTGTTGTTCCCAGTATAGTATTGTTTAGTATAAGTATTGTATAGTCAAGTATTGTATAGTTTAGTATAGTATTGTATTGTTGCATATTGCATACTGTGGGAAGGAATGGGGAGTAAGCCTCCCATCAATTAAACATATTGAATCTGTATATCCAATAGCTGATACCCACTGCTCCTCATACTAGGATGGGTAACATGCAGAGAAACTAGTTTCACTTTGTGTTTACATATGACCAATAAAGAGGATTCAATCCTCCAGATTTGAGATGATGTGATTTAACATCTGACAGTACAACTCATTGTTATTGTGATCAGACATTCACTGCTTTAACAGTTATCTGAGAGTTCGCAAAACGCCTTTAAACGGTTCAATCACTCCAAACATATTCATGGATAGATTTTGTATTTTGAAAATGACCAAACCCCCCGCCCGGGTCGGGGGTCGCGGCCCAAAGAAGGGTCGCGACCCGCGCGTTGAGCACCGCAGAAGACCGGTGGGAAGCGCTATGTGTAGAAGAGACTAATGAAGAGAATAATAATAATGATGATGACGATGATGATGATACTAATAATAATAATAATTATAATAATAATAATAATGACGATGATGATTAGACTCACCGGCGCACTGGAGGATCATCGCGATGTCTTTCTCCACCTCCTCCAGAGCTCGGAGTCGGTCGTTGGCCATCACTGGTTATCAACCTCACCTCAACCTTTAGAACGTCCGTTAACGACCGTTAATGTCCGCCAAACTGTCCCTATAACAAAACCTACGGCGTACAAAGACGACGTGTGTCGCATGTGAGTGACGAAGACGAACAGCGTCGCGCTGACTGAGATTGGTGGTCGCCCTTTAGTGACGCGTCACATACAACAGGAGCGCGCAATAGCTGCACCGAAACTCATAGACTCACGATAGACTCACAATATACATACAATAAAAACACAATAGACTCACGATAGACTCACGATAAAAACACAATAGACTCACAATAGACTCACAATAGACACTCAATAGACTCACAATATACAAACAATAGACTCACAAAAAAAACACAATAGACTCACAATAGACACTCAATAGACTCACAATATACAAACAATAGACTCACAATAAAAACACAATAGACTCACAATAGACACTCAATATACAAACAATAGACTCACAATAAAAACACAATAGACTCACAATAGACACTCAATAGACTCACAATAGACACACAATGGACAGCACCTATGAAACGACATGTTAGGGCCTAACATGTCGTTTCATAGGGGTGTCAAACTCATTTCGCATCGTGGGCCACATACGGCCTAGGGAGATGTCAAGTGGGCCGGACCATTAAAATTATACCATACTCTGCTATAAATAACCAAAATATCATGTCTTTCCTTTGTTTTGGTGTAAAGAAGCACAAGAACATTAGGAAAATATTGAAATTTAATGAACTATCCTTTTACAAAACATTTCATGAAACACCTCATATTTCCTTAGACAAATGTGCAATTGACTTTGATCATTCACCTGATATTCATATGCAACTGATCAGCTGATTGTACAAAGGCACAACACTTTAATTGGTACTGAAACATATAGTAATGCACTTTAAGATTAAATGAGACTTTTAAAGAAAGGAATTTTTAAACCACTTACACATACGCATATAAAATCTAAATGTAATCCCTGCGTACACCTTACAAACTAAGGAGAGTGATTTTAAATGTGTAATGAAGAAAGTGTTCGCCTGTCCTGTAAATCTGTAAACTTCATACATGAAACATACATACACATACAATACATACTGAACATTTATGGAGTTGTATGAACAGTAGAATTCCATCACACAACTTTTGTTTTGAAGCTGCTGACTAACATTAAAGTGCACATTTTTTAAATCACCACAGTAAGGATTCATCTTCACAGAGCTGTATTCTTTCAATGCAAACAGTATCTAAGGCAGCATTTTAAAGGTGTTAGTCTAGTCTGGACTTGTATTTTTTCCTGAAACTTGGCATCTTTTGGCCTGTACAAGTGCATCAACACCAGGTGTCATGTCCTGACTAGCTGTCACTTTCAGAATGTCATTTAAGTGTTTGTTTGTGAGCCTTGAACGCATTTTTGTTTTATTGATATTCATCACTGAGAAAATTTGTTCACAAAGGTAGGTTGTCCCAAACATGCACAAAATTTTAGCAGCCAGGGCTGTTAATTTGGGGTACCCTGGTAGTAGATACTGATAAAATCTGTCCAGACCTACAGAGGCAAATTTGCCCTTCAAATCTGCATCACACTGCAAATCAATTATCTCTAGCTGAATTTCGACCGGCAGATCAGAAGCTTTAACTGTGAAAGGTGAGCGAAAAACTGAAAATTCTGTCTCAAGTTCACCAAATACCTGAAAACGTTTCTCAAACTCCCGCAGTAGTCCTGCAATTTTGTCTTTGTACAGTTTCATGTCCGCATCAGGTCTGGTCACACACACATCTCTCAGACAGGGGAAATGAGCAGGGTTGCCATTTGCCAGTTGCATCTCCCACAAAGTCAGCTTCAACTTAAATGCATGTATGTTGTCAGAAAACTGTGTGACAACTTTTTTGCGGCCTTGCAACATTTTGTTCAGATTGTTCAAGTGTTCAGTAATATCAACCAAGAATGCAAGGTCCCGTAGCCATTCCTGAGATTGTAATTCCAACACCGGTTTTCCTTTTTTCTCCATGAACTGTCTGATTTCCTCTCGTAGATCAAAGAAATGCCTCAGCACAGCGCCTCGGCTTAACCATCTCACTTCAGTGTGGTATGGCAGGCTGTGGGTAATGTTGCTGTCGCTGAGAAGTTTGTCAAACTAACGATGGTTCAGACCTCTGGACCGGATGAAATTTACAGTGCGAACAACCACCTCCATGACGTGGTCCATTTTCAGCGACTTGCAACACAATGCCTCCTGGTGCAAAATACAGTGAAATGTCCAGAAACGATCTCCTCCATTAAGGGCTTGTACTTTGTCTTTGAACTTTGTGGCGACACCTGCTTTCTTTCCGACCATGGATGGCGCTGGTCTGCAGCCAGGCTGACCGCGCGGCACCAGTCCACTCCAACTCTGTCCAATGCAGCAACGACAGCCCAAAATGTCCTCGGCTGTTGTGGTGTCCATCATTGGCACCAACTCAAGAAACTCTTCAGTAACAGTCAATGTCTCATCAACTCCTCGAATAAATATGGCCAGTTGGGCCACGTCTGTGATGTCAGTGCTCTCGTCAATTGCCACGGAAAATGCAATAAATGACTTGACTCTCTGTTTCAATTGACTGTCTAAATCTGCCGATAGTTCCGAAATCCTCTCTGCTATAGTATTCCTCGTCAGGCTAATATTGGCAAAAGCTTGTCGCTTCTCGGGACATACAAGTTCAGCCGCCTTCATCATGCATCGTTTAACAAAGTCACCGTCGGAATACGGCTTCGATGCTAATGCTATTTCGCTAGCAATTAGGTAGCTGGCTTTTACCGCTGCTTCACTGACTTCTCGGCTCTGGATGAAAGTTGACTGCTGTTTCCTCAGACCCGCCAGCAATTCGTTAATCTTATCTCTTCTCAGTTGTCCTTGCAAGCCGTCATGTTTTTCGCTGTGATGAGTCTCGTAGTGGCGTCGAATATTATATTCCTTCAATACCGAAACTTGTTGCAAACACACCAAGCACAAAGGTTTTCCGTGCATCTCTGTAAATAAAAAGGACGTGGTCCATTTTTCTTTGAAACTTCTACACTCCTTATCTACTTTTCTCCGTTTGGATAACGACATTTTGGCTAATGAGGGTGTAGCGGAGAGGTAGAGACCAAGGTATTAACAACGTCGTAACAAGCAGCAGATGGCGCATTGATACCGTCTGCTGTTTTCAGTCTGTCTCAGTGATGCGGCTTGTCTTCTACTCTGATGGAAAGAGTGCGCCCCTTAGCGGATAATCCATGAATTGCAGCGAATTAAAAATATTAATTCCATGTCTTTTATGCATTTTTTCCACTTTCAAATTATCCTGCGGGCCTGATCGAACCTCCTTGGGGGCCGGTTCCGGCCCGCGGGCCGTATGTTTGACACCCCTTTGATTTGCCCTAACAGTTAGGGCAAATCAAAGGAAAAGGTCAGGGTGAAAGGTGTGAGCCGTATGAAGAGATGGGTCATGTGACCCATTCAATCACTTCAATGAGACAATTAGAGATTGAGTTATTATTCTAAACCATTAAAACATAGTGAGTGTCCTTTGACTTGTTGTGTATTGTTTATATGACTTCAATCTGTACTGTAGCAAAGATTAGATTAGATTAGATCTGATTTGATATAATCTAATCTAATGTATTGTTTATATGACTTCAATCTGTACTGTAACAAAGATTAGATTAGATTAGATTAGATCTGATCTAATCTTGCATTGTATTACAAAGCAGAGTAACTGAACACTATTATGAAATACGGGAGGACTTTAAATGAATGATTATAATCATTATTATTATTATTATAACATTATTATACGGAGTTGACATAAATCAAGTTTATGTCATTATTATGACATAAACAAATACACATTATTTACTTCAGTTATGAAGTAAATAATGTGTATTTTTTAAAATAACAAAAACCTGTCTCTTTACCTGGTTGGATAGACAAGGTTGCCCCATCTGTAACTGGATTATGGACTTCCTGACGGGCAGGCCTCAAGTGGTGAAGATTGGGAACAACATCTCATCCACTCTGGTCCTCAACACCGGAGCACCCCAAGGCTGCTGCCTCAGTCCCCGGCTGTACTCGCTGTACACACATGACTGTACTGCAACACACAGCAATAATCGGATTATCAAGTTTGCAGACAACGTCATCGGCCTGATCAGCGAGGGCGATGAAACGCAGTACAGAGATTAGGTGGTCCAGCTGACGCCATGATGTGAGGACAACAGCCTCGCACTGAATGTCAGCAAGACTAAGGAGCTCATCGTGGACTTCAGGAGCCACCGGGGCACCCACTCCACCATCAACCTGGACGGGACACCGGTGGAAGTAGTCAGCTGCTTCCGTTTCCTTGGGCTACAGATTTCCAACGACCTGGCGTGGACACACAACACAGAGGTCATGCTGAAGAAGGCCCACCAGCCTCTATGCTCTGCGGTGCCTCAGGAGAAGCTGAATAGGCCAGAGGTGGCTAGTGAACTTCTACCGTGGCATCGTAGAGAGCGTCCTGACGGGTGGCGTCACCGTGTGGTACGGAGAGGCTACTTTATCCTTGTAGTAAAGAGTATAGCATCATAGAGAGCGTCACCGTGTGGTACGGAGAGGCTACTTTATCCTTGTAGTAGAGTATAGCATCGTAGAGAGCGTCACCGTGTGGTACGGAGAGGCTACTTTATCCTTGTAGTAGAGTATAGAATCGTAGAGAGCGTCACCGTGTGGTACGGAGAGGCTACTTTATCCTTGTAGTAGAGTATAGCATCGGAGAGAGCGTCACCATGTGGTACGGAGAGGCTACTTTATCCTTGTAGTACAGTATAGCATCATAGAGAGTGTCACCGTGTGGTACGGAGAGGCTACTTTATCCTTGTAGTAGAGTATAGCATCGTAGAGAGCGTCACCGTGTGGTACGGAGAGGCTACTTTATCCTTGTAGTAGAGAGTATAGCATCGTAGAGAGCGTCACCGTGTGGTACGGAGAGGCTACTTTATCCTTGTAGTAGAGAGTATAGCATCGTAGAGAGCCTCCTGACGAGTGGTGTCACCGTGTGGTACGGAGAGGCTACTTTATCCTTGTAGAGTATAGCATCGTAGAGAGCGTCACCGTGTGGTACGGAGAGGCTACTTTATCCTTGTAGTAGAGTATAGCATCGTAGAGAGCGTCCTGACGGGTGGCGTCACCGTGTGGTACGGAGAGGCTACTTTATCCTTGTAGTAAAGAGTATAGCATCGTAGAGAGCGTCATCGTGTGGTACGGAGAGGCTACTTTATCCTTGTAGTAGAGAGTATAGCATCGTAGAGAGCCTCCTGACGAGTGGCGTCACCGTGTGGTACGGAGAGGCTACTTTATCCTTGTAGAGTATAGCATCGTAGAGAGCGTCACCGTGTGGTACGGAGAGGCTACTTTATCCTTGTAGTAGAGTATAGCATCGTAGAAAGCGTCCTGACGGGTGGTGTCACCGTGTGGTACGGAGAGGCTACTTTATCCTTGTAGTAAAGAGTATAGCATCGTAGAGAGCGTCATCGTGTGGTACGGAGAGGCTACTTTATCCTTGTAGTAGAGTATAGCATCGTAGAGAGCGTCACCGTGTGGTACGGAGAGGCTACTTTATCCTTGTAGTAGAGTATAGCGTCGTAGAGAGCGTCCTGACGAGTGGCGTCACCGTGTGGTACGGAGAGGCTACTTTATCCTTGTAGTAGAGTATAGCATCGTAGAGAGCGTCACCGTGTGGTACGGAGAGGCTACTTTATCCTTGTAGTAGAGTATAGCATCGAAGAGAGCGTCACCGTGTGGTACGGAGAGGCTACTTTATCCTTGTAGTGGAGTATAGCATCGTAGAGAGCGTCACCGTGTGGTACGGAGAGGCTACTTCATCCTTGTAGTAGAGTATAGCATCGTAGAGAGCGTCCTGACGAGTGGCGTCACCGTGTGGTACGGAGAGGCTACTTTATCCTTGTAGTAGAGTATAGCATCGTAGAGAGCGTCACCGTGTGGTACGGAGAGGCTACTTTATCCTTGTAGTAGAGAGTATAGCATCGTAGAGAGCGTCCTGACGAGTGGCGTCACCGTGTGGTACGGAGAGGCTACTTTATCCTTGTAGTAGAGTATAGCATCGTAGAGAGCGTCACCGTGTGGTACGGAGAGGCTACTTTATCCTTGTAGTAGAGTATAGCATCGTAGAGAGCGTCCTGACGAGTGGCGTCACCGTGTGGTACGGAGAGGCTACTTTATCCTTGTAGTAGAGTATAGCATCGTAGAGAGCGTCACCGTGTGGTACGGAGAGGCTACTTTATCCTTGTAGTAGAGTATAGCATCGTAGAGAGCGTCACCGTGTGGTACGGAGAGGCTACTTTATCCTTGTAGTAGAGTATAGCATCGTAGAGAGCGTCACCGTGTGGTACGGAGAGGCTACTTTATCCTTGTAGTAGAGTATAGCATCGTAGAGAGCGTCACCATGTGGTACGGAGAGGCTACTTTATCCTTGTAGTAGAGTATAGCATCGTAGAGAGCGTCACCGTGTGGTACGGAGAGGCTACTTTATCCTTGTAGTAGAGTATAGCATCGTAGAGAGCGTCACCGTGTGGTACGGAGAGGCTACTTTATCCTTGTAGTAGAGAGTATAGCATCGTAGAGAGCGTCACCGTGTGGTACGGAGAGGCTACTTTATCCTTGTAGTAGAGTATAGCATCGTAGAGAGCGTCACCGTGTGGTACGGAGAGGCTACTTTATCCTTGTAGTAGAGTATAGCATCGTAGAGAGCGTCACCGTGTGGTACGGAGAGGCTACTTTATCCTTGTAGTAGAGTATAGCATCGTAGAGAGCGTCACCGTGTGGTACGGAGAGGCTACTTTATCCTTGTAGTAGAGAGTATAGCATCGTAGAGAGCGTCACCGTGTGGTACGGAGAGGCTACTTTATCCTTGTAGTAGAGAGTATAGCATCGTAGAGAGCCCTGACGAGTGCGTCACCGTGTGGTACGGAGAGGCTACTTTATCCTGTGTAGAGTATAGCATCGTAGAGAGCGTCACCGTGTGGTACGGAGAGGCTACTTTATCCTTGTAGTAGAGTATAGCATCGTAGAGAGCGTCACCGTGTGGTACGGAGAGGCTACTTTATCCTTGTAGTAGAGTATAGCATCGTAGAGAGCGTCACGTGTGGTACGGAGAGGCTACTTTATCCTTGTAGTAGAGTATAGCATCGTAGAGAGCGTCACCGTGTGGTACGGAGAGGCTACTTTATCCTTGTAGTAGAGTATAGCATCGTAGAGAGCGTCCTGACGAGTGGCGTCACCGTGTGGTACGGAGAGGCTACTTTATCCTTGTAGTAGAGTATAGCATCGTAGAGAGCGTCACCGTGTGGTACGGAGAGGCTACTTTATCCTTGTAGTAGAGTATAGCATCGTAGAGAGCGTCACCGTGTGGTACGGAGAGGCTACTTTATCCTTGTAGTAGAGTATAGCATCGTAGAGAGCGTCACCGTGTGGTACGGAGAGGCTACTTTATCCTTGTAGTAGAGTATAGCATCGTAGAGAGCGTCCTGACGAGTGGCGTCACCGTGTGGTACGGAGAGGCTACTTTATCCTTGTAGTAGAGTATAGCATCGTAGAGAGCGTCACCGTGTGGTACGGAGAGGCTACTTTATCCTTGTAGTAGAGAGTATAGCATCGTAGAGAGCGTCACCGTGTGGTACGGAGAGGCTACTTTATCCTTGTAGTAGAGTATAGCATCGTAGAGAGCGTCACCGTGTGGTACGGAGAGGCTACTTTATCCTTGTAGTAGAGTATAGCATCGTAGAGAGCGTCCTGACGAGTGGCGTCACCGTGTGGTACGGAGAGGCTACTTTATCCTTGTAGTAGAGTATAGCATCGTAGAGAGCGTCACCGTGTGGTACGGAGAGGCTACTTTATCCTTGTAGTAGAGTATAGCATCGTAGAGAGCGTCACCGTGTGGTACGGAGAGGCTACTTTATCCTTGTAGTAGAGTATAGCATCGTAGAGAGCGTCACCGTGTGGTACGGAGAGGCTACTTTATCCTTGTAGTAGAGTATAGCATCGTAGAGAGCGTCCTGACGAGTGGCGTCACCGTGTGGTACGGAGAGGCTACTTTATCCTTGTAGTAGAGTATAGCATCGTAGAGAGCGTCACCGTGTGGTACGGAGAGGCTACTTTATCCTTGTAGTAGAGAGTATAGCATCGTAGAGAGCGTCCTGACGAGTGGCGTACCGTGTGGTACGGAGAGGCTACTTTATCCTTGTAGTAGAGTATAGCATCGTAGAGAGCGTCACCGTGTGGTACGGAGAGGCTACTTTATCCTTGTAGTAGAGTATAGCATCGTAGAGAGCGTCACCGTGTGGTACGGAGAGGCTACTTTATCCTTGTAGTAGAGTATAGCATCGTAGAGAGCGTCACCGTGTGGTACGGAGAGGCTACTTTATCCTTGTAGTAGAGTATAGCATCGTAGAGAGCGTCACCGTGTGGTACGGAGAGGCTACTTTATCCTTGTAGTAGAGAGTATAGCATCGTAGAGAGCGTCACCGTGTGGTACGGAGAGGCTACTTTATCCTTGTAGTAGAGAGTATAGCATCGTAGAGAGCGTCACCGTGTGGTACGGAGAGGCTACTTTATCCTTGTAGTAGAGTATAGCATCGTAGAGAGCGTCCTGACGAGTGGCGTCACCGTGTGGTACGGAGAGGCTACTTTATCCTTGTAGTAGAGTATAGCATCGTAGAGAGCGTCACCGTGTGGTACGGAGAGGCTACTTTATCCTTGTAGTAGAGTATAGCATCGTAGAGAGCGTCACCGTGTGGTACGGAGAGGCTACTTTATCCTTGTAGTAGAGTATAGCATCGTAGAGAGCGTCACCGTGTGGTACGGAGAGGCTACTTTATCCTTGTAGTAGAGTATAGCATCGTAGAGAGCGTCACCGTGTGGTACGGAGAGGCTACTTTATCCTTGTAGTAGAGTATAGCATCGTAGAGAGCGTCCTGACGAGTGCGTCACCGTGTGGTACGGAGAGGCTACTTATCCTTGTAGTAGAGTATAGCATCGTAGAGAGCGTCACCGTGTGGTACGGAGAGGCTACTTTATCCTTGTAGTAGAGTATAGCATCGTAGAGAGCGTCACCGTGTGGTACGGAGAGGCTACTTTATCCTTGTAGTAGAGTATAGCATCGTAGAGAGCGTCCTGACGAGTGGCGTCACCGTGTGGTACGGAGAGGCTACTTTATCCTTGTAGTAGAGTATAGCATCGTAGAGAGCGTCACCGTGTGGTACGGAGAGGCTACTTTATCCTTGTAGTAGAGTATAGCATCGTAGAGAGCGTCACCGTGTGGTACGGAGAGGCTACTTTATCCTTGTAGTAGAGTATAGCA